>KZ062821.1:0-82984 GCA_002091835.1 Anopheles maculatus
TTTACAAATAAAATTTTCTTATAGTCTGAACAAAAAAACTATGGTAACTTACTATCCTTTTCATGCACACCCAATAAGCCACGTGGTACTTTAATTAAAACTTCGCTATACGGTTTCCATTTCACCAGTTAATTGCATTTAAAAAAAAAAGTAGAAGACATTTCAATCGTCAATTTACAACCAGCGTAATCAAAGCATTTCACGCTTATTGTCGCTTTTCCGAAGCACCACCTTGTGCACAGGATATTTTGTGTAGTATGATTGACGACTGACATTAAATGGGATATTGTTCTCCGGTCCCGTTTTCATGTTTTTTTTTTATTGCTTCGGTTCAGGTAATTCGATCATTCTTTTCTAAAAACAGAACATACCAACCTTGTTGGGTGGTTTGCTATTGGATACCCGTCTTGTTTTCACCCTTTTGAAAAGTCCTCACGCTTCACGGAACGTAGTGGAGGTGTTTTCCCGGTTTAAGCTTACGCTCCAACGGAAGTGCCTGACTCACGGCTGCGATATACGAGTGTATAAATATATTTTCTCACCCTTCTCATCCAAAGCGAACGTCACGAACGCGCAAGTGAGTGGCGCGCGGTGAGTAATTAACCGGAAGAGTTGTAGTTCCGGTAGGATGGCAATTGGTGCCATGGATGAAACCGGTTCCGGTTTTCCCTGGCTAACAGGGAAAAGCTCGTGCCAATGATGTACGTGATGATGAAAAATAAAACAAGAACCTCCGCACTCCGCACTTGGAGATCGTGGGTTGAGCTGGTGCTGGTGCTTGAACGCAAACGGATGGGATATTTCTGGGTTTCTCGGTTCTTGCGAAGGCCTCTCCCGCACGGCTTGTGTAAATCTGCACCCCGAAGCCTCGGTCACGTAAAATGTTTCCTTATTGTCGTACAAGTTTTCACTCCCCAGCCAACAAATGGTGCCCCCGTTGCTCCTGCCTTTATTCGATCGTTATTTATCCTTGAACCGGGTACCCGAACCGGCATCCCGCACTCATGATTGCACAAGGGAAACGCAATCTAGATTGGTGTGCTTTGTGTGTTCTATTGTTAAATATTCTTTCATTCTTGGAAGGTGGTTGGAGGTGGAGAAAACTGGAACCTGCCCTCGCGTTCAGCTAGTGCAAGCACCTGCAAGGACCGAATGCGATCTCCCTTTTCAACACGCACCACAGATTCCTAGATCCACCGAAATCCCTACATTAGAAATAGATAATGAGTAATTTAGATTCCTCGGGTTCCCAATTCCAGCAGGAAGAACCACCACGATGGAGACAGAGAGAGAGAGAGAGAAAAAGAGAATGCATCAGAGCCTTGCTGCTTATCGCCGCACAGTTGGCTATAATTTAATTTCGTCTAATAAATTTTCCTCTCTTCCTTTCGGTTGCGTGTTGAAAATTGCGCCAAATACAATTTTCTTCCAAATCGAACCCGGACCGTGCCGCGTAGGGTGGTGTGGTTGTTAGATTAGCTTCGGATTAATTTTTGCACCATTCATCGAAATTAAAAACGGAAAAACGACCACTTCGTGCGTCGTCGGTTTGTGAGCTTCGGATTAATTTTTGCACCATTCATCGAAATTAAAAACGGAAAAACGACCACTTCGTGCGTCGTCGGTTTGTGTAGTGGTGTGGACTGTGTAGGCGGACGTCGAGGAGGTAAATAAATTACATCCTAAGGATTATGACACGCTTCCGATTATTTCCCTGACGTATGTTCGAGCATGTGCTACTTCCAAAGGGCGGAAGGAAATGGTAATGGAAAGTGAGTGAAAACCCGTAGAATGAGGAAAAAATGAATTTATCCCAAATCAAGTCAGAGATGCGCAACGATGAGCTAAAATTATGCTTCGAGGGCAGTTTTCCAGTTTGGACACATATTATTAGCCACAGTGAGTTGTAAAAAAAGCGCAATGGAGATGAAATGGCTTTTTGCTGTAATTAAAGGGAAATTGAGCAAATGGTTAAATGAAGCAGGAAAAATATTAGATTGAAAGTTATATTTAAAAAATAACTAAAAAGTAATGAAACCCACAAAAATAAGAAGTTGGATTCAAGTTGCGCAAAATTGGATACAAACAATAGCTCGATACTTGGAGAAAACAGCTAAATATATGATTAGAAAACTTTCCATACGAACAGATTTGGTCAAAATGATAAAGAACTAGATTTAAAATGGGAATATTATGCGAAAATACTTTAATTTGAGTGCAATAGAGAAACTATCGGGATGAAATCGATTGGTGGGACTTGAAATAGATTATGTACCATGAACTGCAGGCAACTCATGAGCATATACTATGTTGATATCTCTAATGAAACTCGGGTGGTAGCTTAGTACAAATACCCAGGAGCTTTGTTGGGACAATATAACAAAAGCAAGACATAAAATAACACATCTTGTGGTAAGAAAGTGACGATTTTCCCTTTTATAAGAAGATTTCTATGCAAGCAGCTTTGGGGTTCTAAAAATGAATTGAAATTTTCAGAAAAACAATGTTTGTTTGTTCATCCAAAAGACTTTAACTTCAGCGTTCTAGTACACGCAACACCGACCGAAGTTCTTCTACACCAACCTAAAATAATAAACCTCACGTAATACAAGCAACCTGTTGCGTTTGCTTTGTCCAGCACTGTACGCACGGACCCAAAAGACCGTGAAACAACCTAACTCAACAAATAATTCCGTCACGGAAAGCCACAACCAACCATCAAGAAAGTAGCCAAACCAAAACCAAAACAAAAGTAGCTGCCTTCCCACACCGAGCGGAAAAAAAGTTGCAACGCAAGAATCTTGCCCTAGGAAGGAAACTAAAAGCGTTGAGGAAAAAATTGAAATGTTAAAAAGAAAGTAGAAAAAACAAAAAATTCTCCACAAAACAACTCATCTTGTATTTAATTTTGTCGAGAGTCACCACCTTTTTTCTCTCCAACGCCAAACCTATCTTCGCAGATTCTTATTGCGAAGGACAACTCCCCTTCCACCCCATTCCCCCGCACCACTCGTCAAGAGCCCCAAAACGAGTCACCACCGTCCGCCCACAAAACCCGGTCATCAGTGTCGGGGATTTCTGCCGAAAAAGTTTCTTTGTTGCTGATTGCTGTCGCGCAATGGCGCAATGGTAACAGTCAGTGGCAGTGGTGGTAGTAGTAGTAGTAGTGGTAGTAGCAGTAGGCGGAATTTTTCTTTATGAAGTTGCCATAAAATTTCACTGCTGATGATCGCCGTCCATTATGTAGCGATATTTATAGCGCAACGCCCCCCACCCAACCCACCGGGAAGCAAATCGGAAACCGGCGAACGCATTGTCCGTTGCGCGCTTTTTGTTTTTACACCGAGCCCCGCGCGATGGGGCGACGATCTTAAAGAGGACGAAAAGTTTTCCCGATTGCTGAAGCCGCCGCCTGTAAATACCTAGGACTCAGACAGTTGCGGGAGGTGAGAGTTTTGGGGGGTGACATTTGTGTTCAGACAAAAGGACGTCTCGCTAGCGTTTCCTGTGTGTGTGTGTGTGTCCTAACCTACCGTAAAACTTTTTCCCGAGCTTGGTGTGGCATTGTTGTTCTGCTACTACTAGTTCTTTAGTAGCAAGCAAGCGTACAGACTAAGGAGATGACGTAAAAAGGTGAGATTACTCAACGGCCACATTTTCGTTTAAGATTTGTGCCGTAAGCTTTACCGCGTTGGTGGCTTAAGGTACTGCCGCGAGTTGTATGCAGCCCGTAAGATGTACGGTGTATTACGAACTTCAAAAAGGAAGGTTTCTTGTGTCCATGGATTTCTCAAAATCTTGTCCCCGGTTGGTTTGCGACACAACTTTTTGGCTGCATGGAATTAAATAAATTTCATTCGACTTTAGACTTCCAGTTCTTCCTTAGCGTACTTTTTTTTTCGACCCCGAAGAGTTGGCAATACGCCCGTTGACAGAGCAAAAACTGGGCAAGACTAGGGGGCCTTGTACATCCAATTCCCCTCTTAGTACGCACCGAACAAAGCGGGAGAAGCCTTATTTATTCGCGCGGTTACCATAAGTTACGCACCGGAGAGGGATAACAAGCTTTGTCCCCTCGCACAACAGGTTTGTGTACAGCTTCCGGAAAGCAGAAGGGCCGCGTTCCAACGAAATCCCCAACTCCGGCGCGCGCTAGCAAGAATCCCTCCCGGGATTAGGTGGCAACGAAAACCCCCGTCGTGGATGAGGTTTTTGTTTTTCACGCCAACCCACGCACCCCAACGTCAACAATGTTTTTCGGCGCGAAAAGTGACAGCCGTAGTTACGGCCGGTAACATTTGTCTTATGGCCGGGTTGGAGGGAAGAATTGTTCCCAAAATTGGAAAAAAGGCAAAATTAAAGAGGGGATGAAAATAATTTTCCAAAGATGTCGAAGGAAACACTCTCATCCTTGACCGTGGTGCGGTGCTAGACAATGTGCCTAGAAGAAACAACGGCTCGACGGTTAAAGCAAGGAGAGTGATGTGGTTGGTGGTCATGAATATTTATGCAGAAAAACCCCCAGCGTAAGGGAGCGTACAGTGCGTCCTGGTCGTAATGAGTTGACTGTCAGTATTTTCGTTTTTAATTTCACGGGACCTGGAATTCATTTATCATCCCATCAACTAGAAATTCAGACACTCGGATGCCGATGGATGGGGATGGGGGGGAGATGAAGTGCCGGAGAGAACCGGGTCAGGTTTGACTTCCTTCCACACTATCGAAAAATGTACTCTCCCTCGGCTAGCGGACAACCGGAACCAGGAACTGGGCGAGTTCCATTAATGGATATTATCGAGCTATATCCGGATGTATATCCGCGCGCCTCTCCAAAGAACTCCATTCCGCCAACTCCGGAAGGTATGACGAATATTTAGCCCAGCTCCTTGTTTCATCCTTGCCCTCTTCTTCAAAATCCACAAACCCCTTTTAGTCTTGTTACATCCGATACGAAGCGACGATAACAGACCGTTTCGAGCACCATAATAATAAGTAGCTGCTTCGAGTCGCGCTGTTTTTGTGCTGTGGCCTGACCTAACCTTCGTCCTCTGAGGGTCCACCAGCACTTTGATCCTCGCGAGATGTTCAACAAGGGTTTTTTGCTTGTTGTTGTTTGAACGTGCAGCGTAGTAGAGGGAGAGAGAGAGAGATGAATGGAAGGTGGTCTGTTTTCTTGGGACATGCTGGGGAACTGCTTTTTATTCCATCCGGTAGTGGGTCCATCCGACAACATCCCCAATTTAACATTGCTCCGTTGTTGCTGCCTGTTCCTTCTTCTTCTTCTGATGAATAATAATACACAGCCACACGCACACAGCACAATGTCCCTTTTGGTAGCTACTTTGAACCTGCTACTTTCTGCTGCTTGACATTCATGTCACATCAAGTGTAATAAATAATTTTCCTTACAAACTCTCGCTCTCTCTCTCTCCTTCTGTTGGCCCCGACTCGAGAACCACTACGCAATCTTCCGTTTAATTTTCCTTCGTCAGCCAATATTGTTATTATGGGCTAATCTGGCATGAACAAGCGTGGATGCTAAAGGAAACGAAATAGGAGAGGCGAAAGGAGTCAACGTTGAACGTGGACGCGTGTTTCGGTGCCTGGTCACGTTTGCTGCTTTTTTATGATGGATTTAATTTTTATTTTAATTTAATCTGTCTACGCGTTCATCCTTTTTCCTGGGCGGACACACGTACCAGCACGGTACGGTGGAGGACATATCAGTGGAGACCATCAGTTGCGTTGGATTTATTTCCCGTTTTTTTTGTTTTGTTTCATGGTGCTGCTTGCCGTTTACCCGGGCTACAGCTTAAAGCAACACCAATTGACTTAAACAGCACCCCACAAGCGTAAGGGCAGTGTTGCCAAGCGGACAGGAAAAGGGCGAGATTCACGTTTCCGAGCCGCAGCAAACGTGAACTATCGCACTAATGACCAAGGTTATGCGCTTTCCCAGCCACCTGTGTGCCACTGTCCACACTCAAGATGGATGGTGTTCGATGGCCAAATACCCAAACAGCCAAACCGTAACACAATAGCCTTGGGAAATAGCTTCTCGATACAATGTCACCAAGAGCAGGGACATTCGTCTCGCGAAGATCGATAGAATCGACTTTAGTTTCACAGATTTTCATGGCTACGGTCCCGAAGAATCCGAAACCCGCTGCTAGCTTTAGATCGCCATCGTGTCTGACACAAAATGTCATCCGCTGTGTTTACAAAACAAATCCCACCGATGGAAGGAAAACTTTCGCCGACGGTTGAAGAAATTCGCCCTCTTCTAGTGGAGTGGTTGTGTTAGGTAGCAACTCAAGTTAAATGGAATGGAAGACGATGATGTTTTTCCCCTGTGAGCTGGGTGTGAGAAAGTGGACACCACATCTCTCGGTTGGAGTAGTGTAACTTGAGAAGGTGAGAAATTGCCACGGCGCGACACTAGACTACTATAAACAAAGCATCTTTCCGACACATACACATGCGCGTGTGTCTGAGTTTGTTCTCCCTAGACGAGGGATAAGGTCGTTAAGGAAATCGAGACAGTTTCCAGTGCCAGTCGCCGGTGTGGAAAGAAGAGTCGAGTGTAGTTTTGTGTAAGTAAAATATTGATATTTTCCAAACTCGAAGAATTATGAAGCTGCGATGGAACAAAGTTGTTTACATGATCGTCGATTCGATACCTCACCAAACCGTGCTACCGAAAGTTCTCCAGAAACTTCAATATTAAATGTGTAACTAAACCCTTCCGGTGGTGTTGTTTGCGGTGGTTGTACATCTGATGCCCGGTATAATTCCATCACCTAACGCGGTCGCCTCCTGCTCACCGTAACACGGTGTGGCGTAAAATTTATTTCCAATCTGTAAATCTAATCTCCGCACGAACCTGCATTGTCCCTATTGTACTCGCATGTGGGGCACACAATTTACTGCATCATAATTTACTGGTCCGCTCATAATTGTTCCGAACAATGCCACTCCCGAACAGCATCCACCCAACCAGTATTTTCGTTTTTAATTTCACGGGACCTGGAATTCATTTATCATCCCATCAACTAGAAATTCAGACACTCGGAGGGGATGCCGATGGATGGGGATGGGGGGGGAGAGATGAAGTGCCGGAGAGAACCGGGTCAGGTTTGACTTCCTTCCACACTATCGAAAAATGTACTCTCCCTCGGCTAGCGGACAACCGGAACCAGGAACTGGGCGAGTTCCATTAATGGATATTATCGAGCTATATCCGGATGTATATCCGCGCGCCTCTCCAAAGAACTCCATTCCGCCAACTCCGGAAGGTATGACGAATATTTAGCCCAGCTCCTTGTTTCATCCTTGCCCTCTTCTTCAAAATCCACAAACCCCTTTTAGTCTTGTTACATCCGATACGAAGCGACGATAACAGACCGTTTCGAGCACCATAATAATAAGTAGCTGCTTCGAGTCGCGCTGTTTTTCTGCTGTGGCCTGACCTAACCTTCGTCCTCTTTGGGTCCACCAGCACTTTGATCCTCGCGAGATGTTCAACAAGGGTTTTTTGCTTGTTGTTGTTTGAACGTGCAGCGTAGTAGAGGGAGAGAGAGAGAGAGATGAATGGAAGGTGGTCTGTTTTCTTGGGACATGCTGGGGAACTGCTTTTTATTCCATCCGGTAGTGGGTCCATCCGACAACATCCCCAATTTAACATTGCTCCGTTGTTGCTGCCTGATCCTTCTTCTTCTTCTTCTTCTTCTTCTGATGAATAATAATACACAGTCACACGCACACAGCAAAATGTCCCTTTTGGTAGCTACTTTGAACCTGCTACTTTCTGCTGCTTGACATTCATGTCACATCAAGTGTAATAAATAATTTTCCTTACAAACTCTCGCTCTCTCTCTCTCCTTCTGTTGGCCCCGACTCGAGAACCACTACGCAATCTTCCGTTTAATTTTCCTTCGTCAGCCAATATTGTTATTATGGGCTAATCTGGCATGAACAAGCGTGGATGCTAAAGGAAACGAAATACGAGAGGCGAAAGGAGTCAACGTTGAACGTGGACGCGTGTTTCGGTGCCTGGTACCGTTTGCTGCTTTTTTATGATGGATTTAATTTTTATTTTAATTTAATCTGTCTACGCGTTCATCCTTTTTCCTGGGCGGACACACGTACCAGCACGGTACGGTGGAGGACATATCAGTGGAGACCATCAGTTGCGTTGGATTTATTTCCCGTTTTTTTTGTTTTGTTTCATGGTGCTGCTTGCCGTTTACCCGGGCTACAGCTTAAAGCAACACCAATTGACTTAAACAGCACCCCACAAGCTAAAGGGCAGTGTTGCCAAGCGGACAGGAAAAGGTCGAGATTCACGTTCCCGGGCCGCAGCAAACGTGAACTATCGCACTAATGACCAAGGTTATGCGCTTTCCCAGCCACCTGTGTGCCACTGTCCACACTCAAGATGGATGGTGTTCGATGGCCAAATACCCAAACAGCCAAACCGTAACACAATAGCCTTGGGAAATAGCTTCTCGATACAATGTCACCAAGAGCAGGGACATTCGTCTCGCGAAGATCGATAGAATCGACTTTAGTTTCACAGATTTTCATGGCTACGGTCCCGAAGAATCCGAAACCCGCTGCTAGCTTTAGATCGCCATCGTGTCTGACACAAAATGTCATCCGCTGTGTTTACAAAACAAATCCCACCGATGGAAGGAAAACTTTCGCCGACGGTTGAAGAAATTCGCCCTCTTCTAGTGGAGTGGTTGTGTTAGGTAGCAACTCAAGTTAAATGGAATGGAAGACGATGATGTTTTTCCCCTGTGAGCTGGGTGTGAGAAAGTGGACACCACATCTCTCGGTTGGAGTAGTGTAACTTGAGAAGGTGAGAAATTGCCACGGCGCGACACTAGACTACTATAAACAAAGCATCTTTCCGACACATACACATGCGCGTGTGTCTGAGTTTGTTCTCCCTAGACGAGGGATTGGGTCGTTAAGGAAATCGAGACAGTTTCCAGTGCCAGTCGCCGGTGTGGAAAGAAGAGTCGAGTGTAGTTTTGTGTAAGTAAAATATTGATATTTTCCAAACTCGAAGAATTATGAATCTGCGATGGAACATAGTTGTTTACATGATCGTCGATTCGATACCTCACCAAACCGTGCTACCGAAAGTTCTCCAGAAACTTCAATATTAAATGTGTAACTAAACCCTTCCGGTGGTGTTGTTTGCGGTGGTTGTACATCTGATGCCCGGTATAATTCCATCACCTAACGCGGTCGCCTCCTGCTCACCGTAACACGGTGTGGCGTAAAATTTATTTCCAATCTGTAAATCTAATCTCCGCACGAACCTGCATTGTCCCTATTGTACTCGCATGTGGGGCACACAATTTACTGCATCATAATTTACTGGTCCGCTCATAATTGTTCCGAACAATGCCACTCCCGAACAGCATCCACCCAACCCAAAAACCCGAACAGGGGTCAGACCGCCGAACCTGATCCCCAGCAAAGTTAATTACATCTCGCAATTTGATGCAACAGCCAAACTGCAGCTGACGTCGGGCGCAAGGAAGACGAGAAAGGTCTCGTTCTGATGCGCAAAAACGGAACCACGTACGGTGGCACCACGGAACAAAACGGGTTATAACTGTCGGCAATAATTTAGAGTCATCATTATCTCTATCCACGCACGCACCAACGCCCGGAACCAGCCCACGAAGCGTTGGCCATTTGCCAGACGCCGTGGACAAACGGCGTGGAATTCACCAATAAATCAAACATCAAAAAGCATCGGGCACCGGAAACACGTACCCCGGCTAAAGCTTAGCTAAGTGATACGGTGGACACGGGGAGGCGACCACACAGTTTAACCGCAAACCGATCGGTTAGAGTGGCACAGATGGACAGCAGTAGAACAACAGCACACTGTCGTTTGTACCACTGCCCGTCGGTCTGTCTGTAAGCTTGCATCGTCATGTTGCCGTCCAATTTATCGTGCGGGAATCGGTGCACAACACGGCTTGTTGACTTCGGGAACTAATGTGGCACGTAGAAGTCGTGGTCGATCTGGACGTGGTTTTTGGGATAAATCCAAGCAACCGTAAACGATTACGATCGCTACCGCTGTTGGAGGGAGAATCTCAGCCGTACCCTTAGGGTTCCTGGTACCCGAAAGCCCAAACCGGATCCACTGACCGGAGGGCGAAAAGCTCCATCGATAGCAATCAAATTCCCATAAAGTCCAAATCTACATAATTTGATTCTGTTGACATATTTCTAATTATAAATCAATGGTCGGTTTCCTCCCGGAATTGTATGCGGTTGAGGGATCTGGGATTTGTGTGGTTCATTTGCGAGAACCAACAACAACTGCCCCCAGAGCGTGAGGGAGCCTTAGGGAAAATTCCACTAATATGGTTGATCAAATAAATTGATGAACTTCGGGGGAAACCTTTTTGGGACAAACGTTTCCAAAAAACAAATGTAACTGGTTATTTATTGTTCCTGCTTTTTGTCATTAACTTAAGACGTGAAGTACTATAAAATATTGTGGTCTAACTGCAGCTGTCGATAAAGGCGAAGCTCTGGCAGGCCCTCTGTTCAGTTAACAAACAGAATGTAACCGTCTTGGTCGATGCCTTACATGTCAAAATCTGGATAATCTTAGCTGAATAATGAAAATTTCGTTCCAGAAAGCACAAGGAAACCTCATATCTAGTCGAGATGTGAAAATTCTGGAATATGATAATAATTAAGACATTCTTCCACTTCATGAAAATAAACAACCAGCGCTAGATGGCCTTGTTGGAGCTATATCAAATTCTCCATCTCTTACACACTAAAAAGCAAACAGTACCGTGAGACAGCACACAAATATTTCCCATATTTCCCAGCTCATATGCTGAAGCACAGCAGCATTTATTGGAAGATCGCCCAAAATCGTTGAAATTAAAATATGATACCCACCGGGGTAGAGCATCCGACCACGTCAGCATTGTTTTCCATGCTGGCAGTGGATCGAATTTCCTCCTGCTCGAAGATATTTTCGCGGGCTTTTTATGAGTTACCGGGAGCTCGGGAGCCTTTAAAACTTTATCTTTCTTCACTTCGAACCCTCATGTGTGGGTGCTCTGCCTTGACACTCGGAACGGAAGCACCACCCGTACGATACGGGATATTAAATTGATGCCTTAGTCATACTGCTACTGCCCAGCTGGAGCGTGTCCATGAGCACTGCTACCGGACGTGTTCTTGGTGGCCCGGAACCGTCCGGTGAAGTGTGGTTGAAAGGAGGAGATTAATTAGTTTCCTTGAAGATTTTAATTGCATCAACCAACGAACCGAACCAGCGTCCTGATTGATGGGCACTGGAAAGTGTTCGGGCGTGTGCGTGCGGTTGTGCATCTCCAGGGAGGTGTACAAAGATGTCCACAATCCCTACACTAATCAATCGATCCGATGCCATGCATTATTCAAGAAACGCCTCATCGATTGCCTGTTGTGCATGTGTGACAAACCTCATCATCGCACCTTCTTTTGGCAAATGTCGTCAGTGCCTTTTTCTTCTGCCCCCTCGGCACAATCACACAGCTCTTCATAATGAGAATGAATCAACAGCATTTATCCCCCTACTTGGGACGGCAATCGGTTTCACCCCTCAAGAGGGTCGACAACTACCATCGAACACTTCCACATTTCGATTGCCGTTGGTTAAGCTGGCTTTTTGTTTTCCAATTTATACACCAAGACACTGAGGGGAGAATCCTATTCCCTTCGGTCCTTCCAGTCCTCAGGTCTGCCTGGGAATGTTTCGTAAGGATATTGGAAGCTATATTTTCCACATCCGAACGCGTCGTCTGTACGCACTCGGCAACGTTTGCTATTTCATGGGTCATAGAAATTACTTGCTGACACACAAACTCAACCAAACATCCTTCCACTCGCAGGACGCACATGACTCTTGGCACACTTGGCAAGCAGAGGCAGCAGCTTCCGTGCGGCCTGTAAGTGTTTAACGGGAGGGGAAAAAGCAACAAAGTTTGTGATTGCTGTCGTCTGGAAACGGACCAAGCCACCAAACAAAACATAGAGGCCCGGCTTTACAGGGCCATGATGGGAAAATTGCTTCCCCTGTTTTTTTTTCTTGGCCTCGTTTCTTACGGTCTCTCCATCCAAGCTTCGCCTTAGATGGATGATCATAATTTTATTTTTATTACATTTTTTCCTAACCGACCATCACATGTCCCGGGTAAACACGTCCCTACGTTTCGTAAGGATGCCGTACCGAATAGCCAAAAGATGACGGTCATGGCCACCGTCTCAGCAAGGGTGTGGCCGGTTTAATGGACCGATTGTTGGACGTACGGACGAACAGCCGAAAACGCACCCGAAAAGCCGCAAGAACAAATTGCATGACTCACATTTGCGTAGCGTTCGCGAAACCTTAACGATGTACTGGAAGTCACAGATGGCGTACACACCACACCACATCAAATGATTCCGTATTCCGAGATGCGGTTGGCCCGGCTTTAAAGGTCGGCCCTTTTTCTTCACCGTGGCAGATGGTGTTTTCTTGCGAGCTGTAAGTGTAAGTGTCCTACTTGATGGTGGTGATTTTTAATTAAGCTTAACACCGTCAAGGATTAAGATTCGAATCATGTGTATCGCGTGAAATTGCTGCATAATTTCACACAGGGAGATGTGGTTGCTTGGCAAAGGATAAGCACTATTTCTTTTGCCGAGTGACATATCTGTTCATGCTGTTCCTGATGGATTTAATCCGCTAAAACCATTAGCTATTCACGCATTAAAATACCGCAATAGATTCTGCTTTGCGGAAGTTTATGAGTAGCCAACAGGTGATAAGAGCATTAAACAGTGGGTAAAAGGGATTTTAATAAGCGTCAAAAAGAGGGAGGAAATTTTTATTTTCTTATATTTTAAATAAGAAACTATTCAATTTTTGACACTATTTGTGTTCATTTCATAAATGAACGAAAATTATGTTATTTAATCTGCTTTTTCTAAGCTACATGTGTAAAGCTTTGTACAATTATTAAAATATATTTTACGTTAAATTCAATGACTAAAATTAATTTCGTCTGTACCCTGAATCATTTAGAGTTATAAAACACTTTAAACTTATTTATATTTGAGCTTTAGAACATTATCTAGCCATCTTTTAGGTGAGTGCACCCACTGTGCATGAGAACCAACAGACTTTTCTCTTCTTCTCTTCGACGCAATGATGAGTAAAGCATTCGAGCAACGTCAAACACAGTAAGCGCATGTATAATTTATCGAGAACGCGTAAAGACGCGAAACCCGATTCACCAAGACCGCGGCCAAGTCAACCGTACCGGAATCAATCGAACAAATGGACCGTAACAACTGTGGTGAATCCTCTCAACCACCGAATATATAGCCCAATCTGCATTGGCCAAAGCGGCCCAATTGTCTAGCAGCAACTATTATCCCAATATACAGCCGCTTATCATGGTTTTCTTAATGCCACCGCCGACCGCTTAATCAAATACTTACGCCTCCTTACGCGTGCTGAGCCTTATTCCGAGAAGGCGCCATTTTTAAAGGTTTTTATTTTTTCGCGGGGTCCTCAGCAAAACCCCGTGGTCGAATAAGCGCGGGCGCTTGTGATAAATTATGATCGATAAGATGGGACGGTGTACGGGGAGAGAATCGTTCGAACGGCCAGACTACTATAAACAAAGCATCTTCCCGACACATACGCGTGTGTCTGAGTTTGTTCTCCCTAGACGAGGGATAAGGTCGTTAAGGAAATCGAGACAGTTTCCAGTGCCAGTCGCCGGTGTGGAAAGAAGAGTCGAGAGTAGTTTTGTGTAAGTAAAATATTGATATTTTCCAAACTCGAAGAATTATGAAGCTGCGATGGAACAAAGTTGTTTACATGATCGTCGATTCGATACCTCACCAAACCGTGCTACCGAAAGTTCTCCAGAAACTTCAATATTAAATGTGTAACTAAACCCTTCCGGTGGTGTTGTTTGCGGTGGTTGTACATCTGATGCCCGGTATAATTCCATCACCTAACGCGGTCGCCTCCTGCTCACCGTAACACGGTGTGGCGTAAAATTTATTTCCAATCTGTAAATCTAATCTCCGCACGAACCTGCATTGTCCCTATTGTACTCGCATGTGGGGCACACAATTTACAGCATCATAATTTACTGGTCCGCTCATAATTGTTCCGAACAATGCCACTCCCGAACAGCATCCACCCAACCTAAAAACCCGAACAGGGGTCAGACCGCCGAACCTGATCCCCAGCAAAGTTAATTACAACTCGCAATTTGATGCAACAGCCAAACTGCAGCTGACGTCGGGCGCAAGGAAGACGAGAAGGGTCTCGTTCTGATGCGCAAAAACGGAACCACGTACGGCGGTACCTCCGAACAAAACGGGTTATAACTGTCGGCAATAATTTAGAGTCATCATTATCTCTATCCACGCACGCACCAACGCCCGGAACCAGCCCACGAAGCATTGGCCATTTGCCAGACGCCGTGGACAAACGGCGTGGAATTCACCAATAAATCAAACATCAAAAAGCATCGGGCACCGGAAACAAGTACCCCGGCTAAAGCTTAGCTAAGTGATACCGTGGACACGGGCAGGCGACCGCACAGTTTAACCGCAAACCGATCGGTTAGAGTGGCACAGATGGACAGCAGTAGAACAACAGCACACTGTCGTTTGTAGCACTGCCCGTCGGTCTGTCTGTAAGCTTGCATCGTCATGTTGCCGTCCAATTTATCGTGCGGGAATCGGTGCACAACACGGCTTGTTGACTTCGGGAACTAATGTGGCACGTAGAAGTCGTGGCCGATCTGGACGTGGTTTTCGTGGGATAAATCCAAGCAACCGTAAACGATTACGATCGCTACCGCTGTTGGAGGGAGAATCTCAGCCGTACCCTTAGGGTTCCTGGTACCCGAAAGCCCAAACCGGATCCACTGACCGGAGGGCGAAAAGCTCCATCGATAGCAATCAAATTCCCATAAAGTCCAAATCTACATAATTTGATTCTGTTGACATATTTCTAATTATAAATCAATGGTCGGTTTCCTCCCGGAATTGTATGCGGTTGGGGGATCTGGGATTTGTGTGGTTCATTTGCGAGAACCAACAACAACTGCCCCCAGAGCGCGAGGGAGCCTTAGGGAAAATTCCACTAATATGGTTGATCAAATAAATTGATGAACTTCGGGGGAAACCTTTTTGGGACAAACGTTTCCAAAAAACAAATGTAACTGATTATTTATTGTTCCTGCTTTTTGTCATTAACTTAAGATATCAACTACTATAAAATGGTCTAACTGAAGCTGTCGATAAAGGCGAAGCTCTGTCAGGCCCTCTGTTCGGATAACAAACAGAATGTAACCGTCTTGGTCGATGCCTTACATGTCAAAATCTGGATAATCTTAGCTGAATAATGAAAATTTCGTTCCAGAAAGCACAAGGAAACCTCATATCTAGTCGAGATGTGAAAATTCTGGAATATGATAATAATTAAGACATTCTTCCACTTCATGAAAATAAACAACCAGCGCTAGATGGCCTTGTTGGAGCTATATCAAATTCTCCATCTCTTACACACTAAAAAGCAAACAGTACCGTGAGACAGCACACAAATATTTCCCATATTTCCCAGCTCATATGCTGAAGCACAGCAGCATTTATTGGAAGATCGCCCAAAATCGTTGAAATTAAAATATGATACCCACCGGGGTAGAGCATCCGACCACGTCAGCATTGTTTTCCATGCTGGCAGTGGATCGAATTTCCTCCTGCTGGAAGATATTTCTAACTGAAGCTGTCGATAAAGGCGAAGCTCTGTCAGGCCCTCTGTTCGGATAACAAACAGAATGTAACCGTCTTGGTCGATGCCTTACATGTCAAAATCTGGATAATCTTAGCTGAATAATGAAAATTTCGTTCCAGAAAGCACAAGGAAACTTCATATTTAGTCGAGATGCGACTATTCTGGAATATGATAATTATTAAGACATTCCTCCACTTCATGAAAATAAACAACCAGAGCTAGATGGCCTTGTTGGAGCTATATCAAATTCTCCATCTCTTACACACTAAAAAGCAAATAGTACCGTGAGACAGCACACAAATATTTCCCATATTTCCCAGCCCATATGCTGGAACACAGCAGCATTTATTGGAAGATCGCCCAAAATCGTTGAAATTAAAATATGATACCCACCGGGGTAGAGCATCCGACCACGTCAGCATTGTTTTCCATGCTGGCAGTGGATCGAATTTCCTCCTGCTGGAAGATATTTTCGCGGGCTTTTTATGAGTTACCGGGAGCTCGGGAGCCTTTAAAACTTTATCTTTCTTCACTTCGAAACCTCATGTGTGGGTGCTCTGCCTTGGCACTCGGAACGGAAGCACCACCCGTACGATACGGGATATTAAATTGATGCCTGAGCCATACTGCTACTGCCCAGCTGGAGCGTGTCCATGAGCACTGCTACCGGACGTGTTCTTGGTGGCCCGGAACCGTCCGGTGAAGTGTGGTTGAAAGGAGGAGATTAATTAGTTTCCTTGAAGATTTTAATTGCATCAACCAACGAACCGAACCAGCGTCCTGATTGATGGGCACTGGAAAGCGTTCGGGCGTGTGGCAACCTTCGTGTGCGTGCGGTTGTGCATCTCCAGGGAGGTGTACAAAGATGTCCACAATCCCTACACTAATCAATCGATCCGATGCCATGCATTATTCAAGAAACGCCTCATCGATTGCCTGTTGTGCATGTGTGACAAACCTCATCATCGCACCTTCTTTTGGCAAATGTCGTCAGTGCCTTTTTCTTCTGCCCCCTCGGCACAATCACACAGCTCTTCATAATGAGAATGAATCAACAGCATTTATCCCCCTACTTGGGACGGCAATCGGTTTCACCCCTCAAGAGGGTCGACAACTACCATCGAACACTTCCACATTTCGATTGCCGTTGGTTAAGCTGGCTTTTTGTTTTCCAATTTATACACCAAGACACTGAGGGGAGAATCCTATTCCCTTCGGTCCTTCCAGTCCTCAGGTCTGCCTGGGAATGTTTCGTAAGGATATTGGAAGCTATATTTTCCACATCCGAACGCGTCGTCTGTACGCACTCGGCAACGTTTGCTATTTCATGGGTCATAGAAATTACTTGCTGACACACAAACTCAACCAAACATCCTTCCACTCGCAGGACGCACATGACTCTTGGCACACTTGGCAAGCAGAGGCAGCAGCTTCCGTGCGGCCTGTAAGTGTTTAACGGGAGGGGAAAAAGCAACAAAGTTTGTGATTGCTGTCGTCTGGAAACGGACCAAGCCACCAAACAAAACATAGAGGCCCGGCTTTACAGGGCCATGATGGGAAAATTGCTTCCCCTGTTTTTTTTTTGCTTGGCCTCGTTTCTTGCGGTCTCTCTACCCAAGCTAGATGGATGATCATAATTTTATTTTTATTACATTTCTTCCCAACCGACCATCACATGTCCCGGGTAAACACGTCCCTACGTTTCGTAAGGATGCCGTACCGAATAGCCAAAAGATGACGGTCATGGCCACCGTCTCAGCAAGGGTGTGGCCGGTTTAATGGACCGATTGTTGGACGTACGGACGAACAGCCGAAAACGCACCCGAAAAGCCGCAAGAACAAATTGCATGACTCACATTTGCGTAGCGTTCGCGAAACCTTAACGATGTACTGGAAGTCACAGATGGCGTACACACCACACCACATCAAATGATTCCTTATTTCGAGATGCGGTTGGCCCGGCTTTAAAGGTCGGCCCTTTTTCTTCACCGTGGCAGATGGTGTTTTCTTGCGAGCTGTAGGTGTAAGTGTCCTACTTGATGGTGGTGATTTTTAATTAAGCCTAACACCGTCAAGGATTAAGATTCGAATCATGTGTATCGCGTGAAATTGCTGCATAATTTCACACAGGGAGATGTGGTTGCTTGGCAAAGGATAAGCACTATTTCTTTTGCCCAAGTGACATATCTGTTCATGCTGTTCCTGATGGATTTAATCCGCTAAAACCATTAGCTATTCACGCATTAAAATACCGCAATAGATTCTGCTTTGCGGAAGTTTATGAGTAGCCAACAGGTGATTAGAGCATTAAACAGTGGGTAAAAGGGATTTTAACAAGCGTCAAAAAGAGGGAGCAATTTTTATTTTCTTATATTTTCAATAACAAACTATTCAATTTTTGATACTATTTTTGTTCATTTCATAAATGAACGAAAATTCTGTTTTTTAATCTGCTTTTTCTAAGCTACATATGAAAAGCTTTGTACAATTATTAAAATATATTTTACGTTCAATCCAATGACTAAAATTAATATCTTCGGTACCCTGAATCATTTAGAGTTTTAAAACACTTTAAACTTATTTATATTTGAGCTTTCGAACATTATCTAGCCATCTTTTAGGTGAGTGCACCCACTGTGCATGAGAACCAACAGACTTTTCTCTTCTTCTCTTCGACGCAATGATGAGTAAAGCATTCGAGCAACGTCAAACACAGTAAGCGCATGTATAATTTATCGAGAACGCGTAAAGACGCGAAACCCGATTCACCAAGACCGCGGCCAAGTCAACCGTACCGGAATCAATCGAACAAATGGACCGTAACAACTGTGGTGAATCCTCTCAACCACCGAATATATAGCCCAATCTGCATTGGCCAAAGCGGCCCAATTGTCTAGCAGCAACTATTATCCCAATATACAGCCGCTTATCATGGGTTTCTTAATGCCACCGCCAACCGCTTAATCAAATACTTACGCCTCCTTACGCGTGCGGAACCTTATTCCGGGAAGGCGCCTTTTTTAAGGTTTTTATTTTTCCGCGTGGTCCTCAGCAAAACCCCGTGGTCGAATAAGCGCGCGCGCTTGTGATAAATTATGATCGATAAGATGGGACGGTGTACGGGGAGAGCACCGTTCGAACGACCATATTTTAGAAGACGCTTTAGTGGTTTGCAAACTTCTAAGCACCATCAAACGCCTCCGGAATGCAAATACGCTTTCTGCGGTGTGTGTGGAGAGCTGTATACCTTCTGGTCGATAAATCATCGATAGGCATATTGGTTCTGAACGGCCTCACCCCCCAAGTTTAGCTTGTGTAAACGCATTACGAGTCGAGGAAGTGTCTCTCTTTCCTTTTTTCCTAGGAAGCTATCACTACCAAGGACTGTAAGGCAGCGTAGTAGCTCCAAGTCGTTGATGGATGTGCTGTCGAGAGACCGTTATTAAAAAGCAATATGACAAATAAACGATTCTCTCGCTTGGTTCAAACACACCTGCCAACCACCGTCGAGCGGTTATATCGCTGTAGCCACCCAGTGTAGTGCGCTTGTGTGGAAAAGCTCCGAAGGACGTCCAGTTTGTGTGGGCTTACCACAAGCGTACTGCTATAATTAAAACTAGCTATAGTAATTTCTAGTAACAACGGACAAAAACGCTAGTGCCACCGGTAAACTTTACCCTCGCTTGCCCGGTTTAGGAGGTAAACAACCGAGAACTTTACCGTTGGCTCCCTGATTAGCATACACACATCGATTTAAACCCATTACACCCGCAGGGAGTATTGTAGGAACATCGAGTTTTTTGATGAGATGTAAAGCTGTCAACACAAATCTGTCGCGCGTCCGACCGATGCTGTCTACCGTCACGCCACACTCTAATACTACACGTGTACAACATCAACATCAACTTAGGGATGGAGAAGCAAACGGGAAGCATACACATCCAAGAGATAAGTCAACACAGAATGTCGGATGTTCGCCCCAAAAACCGAAAAGTTCGTTACAAACCCGTTCGCGTGCCTCATTCAATATTCCAGTGCTTCAACCGTAGTGGAGCGGTTGAATGGTTTGTGGTCGAGGGGCTCAGGTGATAAGCTGCATGCGATTATGCAAGAACACGCCGCGCTGGTAGGGCATCTGGCACTATCCGGTGCTCGGTGCCTCAGTGACCCAGGAAATGGGAGGGTTGGGGAGAAAATCTTCCATTATTTACCTTGTGGCAGCAACCTAAACTACCCTCTAGAAGTAGTTCAATTCTCGTTAAATCCCGCACAACTCAAGGCTGTTAGCGATCTATTGGGAGGGTGGAGGTCGGATAGTGTGTGTGTGTGTGTGTGGTAAAGGGAGGAAGAGAAGGAAAAACACTTATGATTTGTAACGACGACCCTTTTTTCCTTCCCAAACTAACAAGACTCGTGCCTCGTGCACCAGACGCGACAGATCGCGACAAAAGAGTCGCGCGGGAGTTTTTCCTTGCTTGCCACATGCTTAACCAAGGATTAGGTCTGGTACTTTTGCGTCGGTAAGTAGCGGGTGTATCTGAGTGTACCAGGTCGTTTTTTATCTAAATATTTATCCACCCTAAAACTGCATCGGATGTGAGGCATAAACGTCTACCTTAGCTACAAGTGTATACGGTTGCGGGAATGGAAAACCGAAACACATACGCATGAACGGGATAACCCACAATACCGCAATATGCTTTACAAAAAAAAAACCATGGAACGGAGAAAGAAAAAAACGTAAAGTTGTAAAATATGGAAGCCAAATTACTTAGTCACAAATTGCTTCTGGATTTTTTTCTTCGGCTTTTCGGCTTACTTTACTCGCGCCACTCGGTAGGATGATGTGACGACGGTTTTGTGCTCTTGAAGGATCAACACCAAACATTTTCTTCCCCTTCTTGTCGCTTACCACCACCATCCACCCTCCTCTCCTCCACCTGGCCACCCAGTTCCATGAAGGATATGTTTAATTTCGTTAAAATGTTTCTCTTTTCTCCGGTCGGCAAAGCATACGGAACCTTCTGTCATGTGTTTTTTTTTTCGTTATTTACGTCTTTCAAGAGTTACTTCCTTTTTCCCTCCAGAAGCGAGCGTATCTGCGTATCTGCTAGTTGGTATGTAGATTTGCGTCCCCTTTTGCCTTACCAGACGGTAAGCAGATGGCATGGCGGCAGAGAAACAGATCACTTAAGGTGGTAACAGATAGTGGTCAGGTACTTGAGTCATCAGTGCTGACACAAGGACCCCCGGAAGACAGTAAAAAAAAGCACTTGAAGGTTCCGAAATTACGTCTTCGCTTAGGAACTGCCCAAAAAACAAGGCATCCTCGTATCAGCAACACCTTTCATGAGTCATGGAATTCGAACAAGAATTCCATTATCAAATCAAATCCCGCACAATCATCACGGCTTGTGGACATTCTAGAATGCCGAACCACGAAAAAGCAGTCTTAATATAACGCTTTGGTAGCTTCGAGAACGTTTTTCGCTTGGGCACAAATTATCACCCGCAGTAATGTCAAAAGGTCCGCCGCATAGCTTGATCTACCAGCTCGTGCCGGATTGCTTATCGCGCGACCACGCAGGCAGCATGATTCGGCAGCAGCACGCTGTGAAGTTCAATGCGAATGTCTCGTCCTAATCACCATTTAGTCTGGATTCTTGGTTTCTGCAGTGCTAATCGCATTTTCCAATTTTTGCTCCCTTATCATCTACCCCATGCATATCGAATTGATGTCCTCGAACGGCGAAACAACCTTGGCAGCGAGATGATGAACTTGAGAGCGAAGAATATGTACCCGGAAAAATTATACCAAGAGCGCTAGATCTCGCTAGATACTGCCGGTAGTGGTAGTAGCTAGTAGCTCTGTTCTGCCAGCTGCTACTCTCGGCGGTGCGTGCGATGTAATCCAATTTCCTACGCCACTGTTGCTTTCCCACTTAACACTTCTTCCCAAGCCAACAAAAAAAGCCCCGCAAAATATGATAAACTTTATGTGGTACCACTACCGTTCCGGTAATGGTCGGGATATCTCCTAGAACAAGCGGGCGACAGAACAACGCAAAATAAAATGGCCAAACTTTGTCCCATGATGCTCCCAGAGCTCACAGAGAGGAAGAGACTGAGTCTTTCGTATCATCGCTTCCTACCTTACCGGTTGCGGGCTTTAGCGGGATGGGGGGTAATCAAATTAGAGTGAGCCACCTCGGAAAAGAAAGTCTGCAATGTCTGCCACACACACACACACACACATTCAACAGACGGTGGATGGTACAAGGACACAAAAAGAAAGCAGCGCAAAATGTCTCTTGGTGGCGGTACTTCAAAGCGCGTTAGCACCGAAATTCCAACCAGCCGAAGATACCTTCCAACTTCGACACCATCCGCAAACTCCGGGTGGATAACGTGCAAGGCCAGCAATCTTCACTTTTGTTGCCCTTTTTCTCTTTCTCTCTTGGAAAACCCCTTTCTGTTTTAAATGGCTTCTTTTTTCTTGCATCTCTTTAATTTCCCAATGGGTACACGTGTCTGGGAACTGGGGATGTGGTATGTGGTAACTTTATTAGTTGAAGCAAGGAGGTGCCTATTCACCAGTTGCGCCAACGAATCCTAAAGATGTACCCAACCTGAAAAACAACAAGAGAGAGCGAGAGTCTTGCAAATGGTACACAAATTGTACACAGTGCAGCTTTGAAACTGTCACCAAAGTATCACCCCCGGTCTCAATGGACATTGGTACCGAAGGTTGGGAAGTCTGCATTCCACACTTCCCACTAGGTATGTGTCTGGGTACGGAGTACACCCAACCCGAACCATTAACCTTTTGCACCGCGACAAGGGCCGGAAAATGATCTTCTATTCCGATTACGGTTAGGCTTTAGCTTGAGCGGATTTTTCACGCACACGTGGTACCTTTCGCGCGATAGGATTAGGTGTTGGTGGAGCAGTATCTGAAGCGAATGACCTCCTACAAACCGAGAATGGAAATTCTCTTTTTCGAGTAGCAGACATTCTTTCCAGCGCCTGGGCGGGAAAAATTCGATCCAAAGAGCTTATACAAAAAAGGGTGCACAGCACACCACCACACGTGTGTACGTGCGCCCCCAAATTCTCGTGTGCCGTGTGAAGACAGAATTTCCAACCAAGCACGGTACGGGAAAGAAAAAACTGGAGCCGCACCACACCACATCCTGCGGAATGAATTTTCCGTTTTGTCCCACAACACTCATCGGTTTTTATTTTATTTATTTTACCCACCCGCACTCCTTATCGCGTGTGTGTCTATGTGCGGCACTGAGATCTTCCATTTTCCCGCTTTAGGTAGACAAATTTATGGCCCATCCATCGCTCGGACCGCAACCGGTTAGGTTTCGGAATTTCGGTTGGATTTAAGTGGCCGGAGAGCGTCAGAAAAAAAACAAGAACTTCCCTAAAGGGTTTCTCCATCCAACCATCTATCTCTTCCGGGGAGATGTTTAGAAGGTACGGGCTCTAAATGCAACGAAAGACGAAAGAATTTCCACCATAAATCGGTAAATTGAGCTGCGACGAGTCGAGGGTGCGCAAATGGAGTAAATTAATGTGAGTATAAAAGTACACGGTATACATGAAACGAACAACATCATCATGTACCGTGACTCTCTTTCGTGTGCATTTTCCACAAGCTCCCGAGAAGCTGTGGTTGTGGTTTGCTACGTATACACACGTATGCACACAGGCACGTGGGAGCTCATTTGAATATTTCGGTTAAATGGTTCCGGAACCGTGGTGAACGCTTGAATTAATGAAGACAAACGTGTGCCTGTTTCACCACCTTCAGCATGCATGCCGCCACCCAACGATCGCGTTTGATGGTTTTCCAATTACGATGGAAAGCGAGTGTCATTCAGCCATCAAATTCAAGGGGGGGGGGGGGGCAAGTTATGTCACCACCACAATCCCTTCGCAGCGCTTATCTTCCTGGCCAATATTGCAGCTATTTTTAATTACACCACTACTCCAATGTTCCATTTGGCAGAAGTAACCTAGTTCTTTTTTAAATATTCACGTTGCTTTTTCCTCAAAAGCACCGCCAGAATCACTGATGAGGATATTGAATTACAATAAACGGGGCAATGTAATGAAAGAGGGCTTATTTTTACAAATTTCCATCTGTACCGGCACACGGCAGGCCAGGCCGGATACTGTGGCGGCCGGATACAAATAATAGCAATCGTAATTGAATCACAGCTCACCAAACATATCGGTTTGGAATATTGATTGCAAAAGGCTGAGGTTTTTTTTTTCGCTTTTGTTTCCCCGAGACTCGAACTGAGGAGAAAAAAAAAGCCCCAGGCAGGATTAAAAGCTACCAGCTATGGGAGAGGCCTTTTTATTCCACAGGTAGTGTACAATCAAAAAGCGATTAGAGACGTGCGCGTACTACAGTGAGAGGTGCTTGCTCGTTTGGGAAGGCTTTATTGCTAGAATAAATCCTCCAGTAACGATGGGAAACTGCGCCAGATACGAACGCCAGCACTCGTGTACAGAACGTCCGATAGCACTGGATAGCCAGCGTAGAATAACATTGCCAAGGGAACTGAGCCTTCGGCTGCACGCACGTAAATGCATCCTTGGGCCGTTGGGATATCTGAGCTTTGATGGATTTTAAATATAAATGAGAAGCTGAGGAAATACACCATTTCTGGTGTGTACTATCGCCCTGTTAAATCTGTCACGGCATCGTCCAACATGTCCACCACACCTCAACAGATGCTATCAAGCATCTGTGTCATCAAATAACTGTCCGAAAAACCGATCAAATAAAATCGTTAAAACAATCGTCAAACCAACTCAACGGCACAAACAAAACCATCTAGCCGGACATTCATCGCCGTGTCAACATGGGCACAAACTGCAGCAGTTAATCTCACTTATCAAAACACTTACTGTCAGTCAACCACCCCTTTAAACGGGGGTGGACCCACAGATTGCCATTTGCTGCACACCTGGGCCGACCGACAATATTTTGTCATCACCATTTTCATCACCCTGTGTGTGACAAGCGCACGCTCGCTCTCACTCACCGCACCATTCACACAGAATGCTTTGTGTTCTTCAATCAAATAGACCCGTTTTGCTCGCCGTAACCCTGTGCTTTTAATTCGCCGCCAAATGTGCGCTACCTGCGACACATGGTTGGGAAACGAAACGTGATACCGTGGTGCATCGTTGCCGGAATTTCATGTCCGAATTGGCATGTTTATTTTTCGCACACCCCTCTTTTTTGATCGCTGACGAGTGTGAAGGATGTCCGAGCGATGGGGGCGAAACGCGAAACATGGTCCAATTTTAATTTGATTATTAAAAGCCGATATTGATATGTGTGCATTAGGTGGGTGAGAAAGTACATGCCCAGGAGAGTGTTGGCATGATTTATTTTGTTGATTGAATTTGGTGATACATAATTCTAACATGAGGATTGGCATGATCTAGTGTCTCAGTGATCTCTCTATGTTAAGAGCTTTTTCCCAAACTGTCTAGAACTCTTTTACTCCGTTAAGATGTAAAGACCCTGAGAAAATCGTCATATCACGTCATTAGAATGATTCCAAGCAATCAAGACTACCAAGAATCTATGCTACAGGCAAGTATCTATACGCTTGTGAACCTCTAAGAAGACGTGTTAGGACAACTAAATTCTACAAATTCTACAAATTCTACAAAATATTATTATTATTTGTTTATTTAAATTCAATGGGGCTTATCTGGCTCCTCTGAAGCATACATACATTTATAAGTTTACGTACTCTTCTTCTTCTTTCTTGGCCTAACGACCTCTTAGGTCATGCCTGCCATTTCTGGCTTACTAGACTTATTGTTACCGCATAGTTGGATAGTCGTATGCACACGGGCACGTGGGAGCTCATTTGAATATTTCGGTTAAATGGTTCCGGACCCGGTGGTGAACGCTTGAATTAATGAAGACAAACGTGTGCCTGTTTCACCACCTTCAGCATGCATGCCGCCACCCAACGATCGCGTTTGATGGTTTTCCAATTACGATGGAAAGCGAGTGTCATTCAGCCATCAAATTCAAGGGGGGGGGGAGGGCAAGTTATGTCACCACCACAATCCCTTCGCAGCGCTTATCTTCCTGGCCAATATTGCAGCTATTTTTAATTACACCACTACTCCAATGTTCCATTTGGCAGAAGTAACCTAGTTCTTTTTTAAATATTCACGTTGCTTTTTCCTCAAAAGCACCGCCAGAATCACTGATGAGGATATTGAATTACAATAAACGGGGCAATGTAATGAAAGAGGGCTTATTTTTACAAATTTCCATCTGTACCGGCACACGGCAGGCCAGGCCGGATACTGTGGCGGCCGGATACAAATAATAGCAATCGTAATTGAATCACAGCTCACCAAACATATCGGTTTGGAATATTGATTGCAAAAGGCTGAGGTTTTTTTTCGCTTTTGTTTCCCCGAGACTCGAACTGAGGACATACGAGAGGTAGCAAATTTAGACAAATAATGTCACTAATGTTTACCGTCGGATTTGCATTCCCCCGGCTTGATGTTGGAGGGAAACCCGGAGAACCACGCCGAACCGAGGAAAAAAATCGGTTACAAACATTTCAGATTGCGTTAGGATACAACCTTTCCAGAGATTCTAACAACGTGCGCGTACTACAGTGAGAGGTGCTTGCTCGTTTGGGAAGGCTTTATTGCTAGAATAAATCCTCCAGTAACGATGGGAAACTGTGCCAGATACGAACGCCAGAACTCGTGTACAGAACGTCCAATAGCTCTGGACAGCCCGCGTAGAATAACATTGCCAAGGGAACTGAGCCTTCGGCTGCACGCACGTAAATGCATCCTTGGGCCGTTGGGATATCTGAGCTTTGATGGATTTTAAATATAAATGAGAAGCTGAGGAAATACACCATTTCTGGTGTGTACTATCGCCCTGTTAAATCTGTCACGGCATCGTCCAACATGTCCACCACACCTCAACAGATGCTATCAAGCATCTGTGTCATCAAATAACTGTCCGAAAAACCGATCAAATAAAATCGTTAAAACAATCGTCAAACCAACTCAACGGCACAAACAAAACCATCTAGCCGGACATTCATCGCCGTGTCAACATGGGCACAAACTGCAGCAGTTAATCTCACTTATCAAAACACTTACTGTCAGTCAACCACCCCTTTAAACGGGGGTGGACCCACAGATTGCCATTTGCTGCACACCTGGGCCGACCGACAATATTTTGTCATCACCATTTTCATCACCCTGTGTGACAAGCGCACACGCTCGCTCTCACTCACCGCACCATTCACACAGAATGCTTTGTGTTCTTCAATCAAATAGACCCGTTTTGCTCGCCGTAACCCTGTGCTTTTAATTCGCCGCCAAATGTGCGCTACCTGCGACACATGGTTGGGAAACGAAACGTGATACCGTGGTGCATCGTTGACGGAATTTCATGTCCGAATTGGCATGTTTATTTTTCGCACACCCCTCTTTTTTGATCGCTGACGAGTGTGAAGGATGTCCGAGCGATGGGGGCGAAACGCGAAACATGGTCCAATTTTAATTTGATTATTAAAAGCCGATATTGATATGTGTGCATTAGGTGGGTGAGAAAGTACATGCCCAGGAGAGTGTTGGCATGATTTATTTTGTTGATTGAATTTGGTGATACATAATTCTAACATGAGGATTGGCATGATCTAGTGTCTCAGTGATCTCTCTATGTTAAGAGCTTTTTCCCAAACTGTCTAGAACTCTTTTACTCCGTTAAGATGTAAAGACCCTGAGAAAATCGTCATATCACGTCATTAGAATGATTCCAAGCAATCAAGACTACCAAGAATCTATGCTACAGGCAAGTATCTATACGCTTGTGAACCTCTAAGAAGACGTGTTAGGACAACTAAATTCTACAAATTCTACAAATTCTACAAAATATTATTATTATTTGTTTATTTAAATTCAATGGGGCTTATCTGGCTCCTCTGAAGCATACATACATTTATAAGTTTACGTACTCTTCTTCTTCTTTCTTGGCCTAACGACCTCTTAGGTCATGCCTGCCATTTCTGGCTTACTAGACTTATTGTTACCGCATAGTTGGATAGTCAGTCCTCACTATGGGGGAACGGCATAGATGAGACTTGAACCCCGGTCCCGAAGTTTACATACATTTATCACATTACAAGCAACACAGAAGAACATAACTTAACATGAAATCGGTGGCACCAGACGAGTACTATTTGCAAAGGAACTCCGAGATATCTCGGGTGCGTAGTGATTGCACACCTCGTTAAACTCGCGACACATAACAAGAAACGGATCAGAGGAGCTAAAACGGCTACGGCGTTCCTCTACGTCAAGCAGTGGTCTAGCACGAATCGATCTTGCGGGGACGTAAAGATTTAGTCCCGAGAGTAGTGTCGGCGGGGTTATAAATAATTAAGATAATAT
Source organism: Anopheles maculatus (assembly GCA_002091835.1). Taxonomy (NCBI): domain Eukaryota; kingdom Metazoa; phylum Arthropoda; class Insecta; order Diptera; family Culicidae; genus Anopheles; species Anopheles maculatus. The sequence goes on from KZ062821.1 coordinate 28,328, forward strand.
CATATAAACCTAGCGATAAGGCCAGGCTCTTACTTGTGAGTAAAAAAAACACAAGGACCTGTTCTTAATCTGAAGAAGTCTTCAGAAAGTTTAAACCATGTATGATGGAAAGAATATTCTGAGCTGACGAAATTGTGAAGCTCTTGAGACCAACAATTATTACTAATAAATATAAGTACAATAAATGCATATAGGCTCAGCAGTAGTTGCACACTCAAACTTTATTTCCGAAAAATCTACTACTAATCTTCCAAAAATTAACAACTTTCCTGAGTTGCAATTTTCTTGTACACCTAAACCACACAAAAACCCAAACCGGCCAACACGCATTCTAGCGGTTTTGTGGATTTTTCGCCAAAAAATTAATGATAAAAATCATACCACCAACCGAAAAATTCAACAATATGGTACACAACATATCCGTCCAGAGCATCGCAACCACATCAAAGCGAACAAGGCCGGGAGCCCGAGTTTTGTGTGTGACAAAATAACATAAAATTGCCCACTGGTGTGTGCAGTGTTGCCGGCACCGGCACCACCCATTTATTGCATTTATTGTGTGCAGAATAATACTGTAACACATGTTTTGTCACATTGTGCGAAACGCATTATCCATAATCGGTGCACACACGGTATACACTCGGTGACCCTCGCGTGACTGGATCAAACTCGCTGAAACGTGGGATAGAAACATTGACACAACTGTGCAGAAAGAAAGTACACAGCACAAACAAGCGCTAGAGGTTGCAACTCAGCCCAAACAACAACAAAAAAAAAAAAGAGCAGCAAGTCAGCAAGACGACATACGAGAGGTAGCAAATTTAGACAAATAATGTCACTAATGTTTACCGTCGGATTTGCATTCCCCCGGCTTGATGTTGGAGGGAAACCCGGAGAACCACGCCGAACCGAGGAAAAAAATCGGTTACAAACATTTCAGATTGCGTTAGGATACAACCTTTCCAGAGATTCTAACATCATCATCATCATCAGCTGCTGCTGCAGGCATCGTGATCAACATGCGCGACCGGGCACAACTTTTACCGTGCCATGCAACCGTGGCGCACACACGATGGATGCTATTCAAAAACTTTGCTACCATCGTGACAGGATCCACGGTCGCTCGGTGCATAAAGCCATCAACTGGTGCACTTTCTGTTCCTGCACTAGAGCCCTGTCCACTCGCGCCTTCCACACCGTTGGAAGGAGCAATTTCACTCCGAAATGGATCATTCAGCGCACACATTTTGCACACACACATACACTGCTGGAAGCTGCATGTTGTTGCAGTTCGCTTTTTTTTCTTGTACCACCAACTACTACACCTCCTTGAGATGCGCCACACGTGCCCGGTGCTTCCAGCTTCCAGGGACGCCAAACCATTACACTAACGATTTGTGACTTAGCGAGCAGTGTGCGCGCGTTACCGTTCACTCCCGTCCAGCGGATCTCGCTCGCTTGGGGTTGAATGATTTATGGTATCTGTTGTTTTTTTTGTTGTTTGCATTTAAGTTTGTTGCTGTACCTTTTTTCCTCTCCTTTTTTAACATCTTCATTTTGTACTTCTTTTCCGTAGCTGCTTCTTAGATTATTGCATCCGTCGAACCGAGAATGTTACATCGGTTTTGGCATGCATATGTGTGGTTGTTGTTGTTTTACGCTCAAACTTGCATTTATGCACACTTGTCCTGCCTTGCTGGCTCATTGCGCCCTGTCCCTTTGCGCCACCAAAAAAAAAACACACCCGTTTGATGCATTTATGCACTCATCTCTCGCTCTCTCTCTCTCGTGCTCGCTCTGTTCCAGCTTTTGCATATGTCATTTGCTGCACTTCATTCTCGGTTGCTTCTGTTTTTATCTCCATTTCCGCTGCCAGCTTCTTGGTTGTTTAGTTTCTCCGATTCGCGTACAGCGCACCATCACCACTTGATGATGATGATGATGACGATGTCGTACCAGCGCGTTCAACACATTTCTTTCAACTATCGCCCGGGATGAGTGTGAGCAGCAAATAGGAAATCTAGCGGATCTAGAAAACCGCACCAAACCGAGAGTACAAAAGGCCACGGGAGCAGTTTTTGCCTACACGCGGACCAGTGCCTTCTATCCAGCGGAAACCCAACGTCTAATGAGTGCTTACGCGGATCGTTTTTTTCACTTCAACCGAGAAAACGCGGAAGGAAAGCGAAAGAATGCAAAAAAAAAGGAAGGAGCACCCTGAACGATAGTCCCATTTTTCTACACATTCACTCACGCGGCTCATTATGATGCGGTTCGGTTGGGAAAATGGGATTGGGTGGGTAGTTGAAACACAATTGTGCACATGCCAAACATTTGTGTAGCAGAGAAGAGGTTTGAGGTGTGTGTGTGTGTGTAGTACAGACAAGGAAGAACGTAACCATTTGTTTAAAGGTTAGATGACCTCAGGAGAGGTTAGGATAGTATTACCGAAGCTCGACGAGCAAATAGTGGATTAGTTTGTGCTCAATTTGTAAGCAGAGAAAGGGAGCAAGAGAGTACAAAAGACACACATGCAAATACGAAATCATCTGTCAAAAAAGGTTGGTTTAACAAAGTTTAATTGAACTGAAAGAATTGAATTTGAAATGAATTTGAATAAATTTTAGAATAAAATAAAACAAGAAATTGTTACAAACGAAAGGTCCTATAAGAGCAAGTTAGATGCCAAGACTTCAGGTATTAACAAAAAATAAATCGATGGTAATCCGATTCCGGGTGCGCTGGAAAACGATGTCTCTTTACTACTTTAATCATCCAAATTTTTCTTGTTTTGACAACAAAAAGTTCCTGATAGAATAACACTAACTTGCATTAGTAAAACTTTTGCAAAAGCTCAACAGATGTTCCTAAATACTGGACTCTCATAAAAGCTTAAAATGTTTACTGCAAAAGATTCACACTAGAGTTCCAAGGATCATTTCTTGCAGTTTCAGTACCCACATAAGCATCTGAGATATGGTCTGTATCCAAAATTGATGAAGTCGTTGTAATGACGAGTTGTATGGCAAGCTTAATATTGTGCAGCGACCTAGACTAGCCAGGCATCGATGGGCTGGTCATGTCATGAGAATGGCTCCGGAGGACCCAACGATTAAAGTCTGATTAGACTGTCTACAGGGACAGAGAATAGGCGTGGTCGTCCATGTGATGAAGTGTAATCGTCCATGCGTCGGCAGCGATTCTAGCGCCTGATAAGTAAGTAATTAAGTAGTTATTAGCAGGCAGAAGTCCCATTTCTATTGAGCTACCGGAAGCCTAACATCGGGGTTGTGCAAGCCTGCTAATCTATTCCTCTACTAATAAGGTACTATTTAACTTCCTGATCTCAAAATGACATCTTCAACATTTGTATTGAAAATTGCTTTATTATTATTAATTTACACATCAATTTTATTACTCAAGACGTCTCGTCTCAACACTCAGCACATTATTCCAATCATCCCATAATCCTCAACTGAGGTCTGCCACTTCGGAACCTACCCACAAACAACATCTGTCTCTACGCACCGAGAATAAAACGGAAACAAAAAAACGCTCACCAACCAATCCATTCACCAGTGCCAGGGCATTACTTGCCGCATTACTTCAGTCAGCCTTGTGGCCTTCTGTCTGCGGTGTACTTCTGTGCAAATCTCAGCCCCCTTGCACAAAAAAGACCAATGTTTGGCTTCCTGTTACTGTCTTGTGTCGGGAAATTATTATGTAAACCTGAACCCGCACCAGCGACATTTACGATCCGGCTGGATGGAGATGATCGGTAGCGAAGAAACGGCTTGTAGCACAAAATAAACAAGCTCAAACTCCCTCTGTATACGTACTGTGGGGAGGAACAATCTGCAACCAAGGAAATGCAAAAACACGCATCACGCTCAAGGTTGGTGCATCGATAGCGCGCGTTGTTTTAGCGATCCTGATGCAGATGATGCGCAGGGCGATATGTCCATCCGGAACTTTGATTTCCGAGTAGAGAAACCGTTTTAAAACAATTTAAAGCACATAAAGCACTCAGTCTGGGGGTCTCCAGTTTAAAGCAGCAATGGCACTGGTTGATTTTTGCAAGGATTTCAACTCACTTTTCTCGTGCTCACTGCTTCCCTAGCGTGGTCCTCACCAAGGGTTGTTAGCGCCAGGTTGAAGGCATTAAAAATAAATACGTGACGTGGTGCAGCGAACCACCCGCACCCGGCCAAGGAGTCTGCTGTTTTTGTGTGCGTCAATAAAACTTTATGCATTATTTATGAACGGTGGTTGTTGTGTGTGCATTTAATAAAAAGCACGAGTGACGATTGAACCTTCCCTGAGGTGGTTCGTAGTTTTGCCCCGCTCACACCGAAGCACACATGATTGGTAAGTCATTGACGTTTGAGGCGGTAGAGACGGCAGCATCAGGTAGCTACGTCCGCTGGCAAAAGGTTGACTCGTTAACCGGTTAACGGTTTAAAGCCGGCGATCGGATCAAATTACAAAACAGTAAATAACTTTACCGTACATTACACGCCATTTTAGTGCCACCGTTGTAGTAGCATTGAAAGGTTTGCCGGAAAACGGGCAGCTCGTACGTCATCGGGATTCGCCACGTTCGCCAGGCAGACCATGGGACCAATGGTGGATGATGCCCGCGCGTATTCCATTTCTTCGAGAAGCAAAATCACTGACGCAAGCGTATTCTACACTACGGCTAATCATCGCAAAAAGGGCACCGGCACCGAGACCGAGGGTAATCGGGCAATAAACAGGCAAACAAACAAAACAAAAAAAGGCCCTCTGTTACATTCAACAGAACAGCCAGCCGCTTACAGCCATGCAAACAGACATATGGCACGACAGCGCGGCTTATCGGTGCGCGAGCGGGATCCATATTTGCGCAACCCGTAATCCGCGATTGGCGAGAGCCTAGTTAGATTAGGTCCGGTCCGGGCACTCACCACCCTCGGTAATGGTGGGTCATCCGATTCAGCATTGCGCAACGCGAAGGTACGTGCCGTGGTTCAGCATTGGAAAGTGATTGAAAGAGCAAATCATCCTGCACAAGCCATTTACATAGCGTGCACGATCGAGAATCTAGATCATCACCAGTTGCAAGAGATCTGGTACGGTGGAATCGAGCGAGTCGTCATCACTTATGACGAGGTTGGATTATCTAGAATTAGCACCCGAAGCTGCCATGCTCGTGCTCACACTCGGTAGGGCAGTTGGCAGAACGAATTAGCATCAACTGCTACTAATCGATCGCTTTTAGCGTGGCTAAGAATTGCGACTTGTAGTTCCATTTTCTGATGCACCTGAAGCGTCACACAAAATCTACGAGAAACTCGTTCAAACTTCCCAAGGACACACCCACGTTTCGTTGCTTGCGTACACGAATACAAATTAATTTTTACAATCTTAACCCACCGGTCGATCGGCCCTCTTGCGAACCTCCAAAAGCTTGAACAACTGTTTACTCACAACAACAACAAAAAACCAAGCTCGTCAATCTCCTTCGAGAGGACTCGAATGGCACGCGGCGCGTTTCCTTCGCTCATCAAAAACAAAGAAACAAATGTGCGCCGGATGTTTTCTTTTCTTGTCAGGCAAGAAAAAATTAAATTAATTTCCAGGTCGAACCAGGTTTTGTTTACCGGACATTGTGTAGCAAATGGCCCAGCGAGGGCTTTTGCCTCTCCTTTAAACACAGCTCCCTGCACAGCCCCCATCCCGGGTGGAAAGTTTGATTGCCTAGGCTTCATTGTTTCGACGGTCTAGCAAGGAGCGAAGGATCGTTCGTACCGAAGCTCCGGACAGTGGACTAATAATAATCATTGTGTTTTGATCGTGTTTTTATTTTCCATTATTACATCCCACGTACACACGCTACATGGCCGTGTGCTGCGATGGGCATTGTAAAGATGTTCAATGATTACGTAGCCATGTCCTGAGATGGATGGAAATGAAACATTTCTGTACCCCAGAGCTACGAAAGGACGATGACGAGGAAGGCTTTTTTGGGTGAATGTGAAAGTTTGAATTGTGTTTGACCAGTTTATGCATTGGAATTATTTAAATTGTTTGAGTTTAATGAGAATTATATCTAATCAATAAATAATTCCAACCGTAAAAGATAACATTATTTGTTATGAAAAATTACGACACATCTAATTAGGCAATGCTGATACAACCATCACGCAGTTAACATCATCCAGAACATTTCCCTGAGTATCCAAATTGAGCTATCTAACAAAAAATATGTGAACACTTAAAAAAAATTAATTGTTGATAATATGTGCTATAATTATAGTAGCTTATAATTCTATTACTCGAATAAATTATAAAATAATGTATTTTGTATATAAAGCTCAATGAATAGAAAAAAAAACAATCAAAATAATTATATCAATCAATAAAGCTGCCATGAAATGCCTATAATAATGCCCAAATATTTAATATACAGTCATTAATTAATAAAAACTTAAAACTATCTCAAAAACGATTTAAAAACTTCGAGAGATTGTAATGGCAGTAATCAGTAAAAGTAGTTAAAATTGATGGTAAATCCTATAATTATGTTAAAATTCGAATCAAAACCAATATACATATTTTAAATAATCATTAGTTATAAAAACACACCTTGAAACAATAAAAATAATGATCGTATAATTTAATAAATACACAGAATCAACGAAAGTAATACATTTGTACATTTTTAAATCATAATTTATAGAGAAAAACGTATAAAAATCAAAATTCTAATAATATTGATAGTTGCCCACAGAATTAATGAAAGCTACAATTATGGAATATTATAAATCTTGCGTTTACCTAGTACCGTACCGTAAAGCACCATAACTTGCTAGAACACCCAACAAAAAAACAGAAAAAATCATCTTATTTGCAAATATTAAAGAGCGAAACTACTGATAAAACGACGAACAAGAAGCTGATTTGAGGCCACTATCCGGCACGCATCCGACCTGTTGCACTGTCACGTTCAAGCAGGATTCCACTGATTTGAGAGTCTTCAAGAAACTGGCGTATGCCTTCATCAGCAACACCAAAACAGTACACCGGTGGTGTTGCACGAGTTTCTTATTATGAATCAAATTATTATCTTCGTCGAACGCGTTTTGTTGGCGTGTTTTTCTTTCGCTTTTTCTGTGTGTTTGTGATCTTATGCCATCGCTTTTCTTTTTATTTGTGCCCGCTCGAATTCTTCTCGACACATAATTTCATTCCGATGACGTTCTGTGGCGCTGTTTTCTCGCATCGACGACTGTACACCATCCGATCCGGAGCATCTTCACTTGTCTTCGTTCGCCATTTGGTTGGCGCGCGCTTTAAACTTTGATTTTTGCTTCTTTATCAGGACAACTTTGCTGTGCAAATAAAAAACTTTTCCCGTTGGTATCCCGTTGTATCGCCTCGTAAAGCCTCGCCCTCGTTGTACGTTTGGGTTGGGCGTTGATTTTCCCCGTGCCGGAATTCTGCTGCAACCGGCGCACAGTTGCCTCAGATAGTCAGCTGAGGCTCATTTTCCTTGCGGCAAGCAAGCGAGCGACCGAGCGCGCTTTCGTTCTTGTTTGGCCTGCTGTTCCTGTTCTGAGTTTTCTGTTTGATTTTCCACTGGATGGCTGGTAAAGGAGGCTTCGAGGCTCTGGGTGTCTTTTTGGTTTTCGGTTTTCTGTGCTTTACACAGCGAACATGAGCAAACCATGAAACCGTGCACCGGCCTCTGTTGGCCATGTATACTTAGCAGCCATTGGCACAGTTTGTGGCGCCCCCGCGCCGAACGCTCCCAGATCGCTCGGTGTTGTGCATATGTATGCCCCTGTCCTTACCGGTTTGAAACTATGACCAACTTTTCCTTCCAATAGTTCTTCAAAGCGCGGGAAAGCCTCTCTGGCTCGATACAGTAGCGCTGCGGTTCTGTCGCGGCGCTGGGCGAACACGGACGAAGCGATCGTGGACACGTTCGAAAACAATGTTGATTAAAATTCATAAAGCATAAATTTCGTTCCAGGCTCTTCGCGCCAATTCATCATCGGCGACCGAAACCCACGGCCACCAACCATCCCCCAATCGGTTTGGTGCCGTGATTCTGCACACATCTGATACGTCACCATCCTTCCACAAGCACAACCCCACGGAGCGCGCTCTCGTGGTGACTGATGATGGTTGGGGCGTGTGTTTGATTTAGCGTCCAGCAGACCGTCCCGACTGCACCAATTGTCCTTGCTCGCCCCGTGAACAATTTCTTTCGACAAATTTTCATTTTATAAACCCACACACACACACATACCTATTGCCTATTGTGCACCAGAGTACACACACCCCTCCCGGTTCGGGGATCTCGTTCGATGGTACCAATTTGGAATTTCAAATAGTTGTTCCTGGCCACCATCCTGACATCCATCCTGCATCACCCCGTGCATCACACAGTCAGCACCACACCACCAGCAGGATTATGCTGCTTTTGTGCAGCACGTTACAAAAAATGGCGACCAACAACAACGACCAAACGAAAAAAAAAACAGAGCTAGAGCCACCATCATTTACCGACCGGTGGACATCAACATACTGGGTGAGTGTGTTCGCGGACGTGCGAAATAAATTTGCGATTCGTGCCATGCATCGCCAATAAATGTTTGCCCGTCCGAGGGAAGAAAATGGCACCGCTGGCCATACTTTTGTCTTGCGTGATGAATTAAACGTTTTGTGCCCGGTCCCTCCGATGGACGTCCCCACCGGTGGGATTATTTGAAGCATTTTTTTTTATGCTGTGCTATTTTGCCATCTTTTAAGTGATGCTATAAACATTTTCTAGCGGGTATTTTTTATAATTTGTTATAACAGATTATAAATTAAGTATCGGTTTTAATGAATCGTTTTGTATTATGTTATATATATTAGGTACTTGAGTGTTCACACACTTCGAACATACATTAATGTTTTCCATTTATGGGAGGTGTGTTAGCGTTCAGTTTATTTACCACAATCGAAGCCAAATACCACTCGAACAAAGTGTATTTACACAACCAACTTTTGTGTGACTTGAAAGCCCATTTGGACTCCATTTGTGAAACAAAAGGAAAATTAACAAAAAACCTCGATACGTAATTGAAAAACTTTGGCATGACACCTTAATTACTTATGAGGCGCTGCAATCGTTACGTGTGCTTGGCCTGGCGTAAAAGAATTCGATTTAATTTCCAGGGCTAGTGGTGAGGACGTGTCAACACCATCACTACATCTCAGTTTTGGCCTACCAGACATCATCTATCCATGTAGACGACCGAAAAAGACTTTACGGCCTGGATAGCTCGGTGTTCGGCACGACATGGCCAGCCCACAAGAATCTAGCGAGGTTTATTCGCTGTACAATAGAGAATATCGTTTTTCGATTCTAGATTCGAGATTCTAGATCTAAGAGAGGTTCGTCAGTAGACAGAATCCATGCCTGAGAGGCGTTTTTGACTGTTATAATTGAGTGTCGCGTTTTGCTACTTCGGTCACACAGGAGAGCCTTAAAGTAATACTAAATGGCTATATAATCAGCATAAGTCAGGTTCCAGAACGATCCTCTATCGCGTGAAATTGAAAAAAAGGAGGACAAGTCCATCTTCTTGGCGTTAATCCTTGGTACCTTATTGTTTGGTAGCAAAGCTTCACTGCACGTGTTGTTATAAATACAAGTTAGAAGTTTAAAACAAATTGTTTGAATAGTAAAACACTGTTGAATTGAATTTCTTGAGCTCTTGTTATTTAGAACTCACATCGTCAAAGTCGGCTTATAGCTACAATAGTCTTTCCAGAATTGGTCATACTGAACTTTCCTTTGCAACACACGTTTCAAGAATTTTTCATTTAAAACAAAATTAAAAAATGAAAAACAAACATCTCTTTTCATATCTAATCATGAATCTTTGTGAAGTCTACAAGCTTGGTAGCTTATAAATTGCTGGAAAAGTACCCATTAGTAAATAACAACTTCATACCCCAACAACTTCATGTGGCTATAACTATTACAGATGAATCTGTTATTTTGCGAAATAATATTTTCATTCCATACTAGGCAACTTCAACAGAAATAGAGCTCTTTCAAAATAATGATGCTTTCATAACAGCCCTCTTCTGAATGCGCGCACCTTCTGCCCCCACCCTTGATCATTGGAATTGGTACATTTATTTGAAGAATGTTGTCCCACATTTGCAATCAAATGTGCGTTCAACGAATGTTGTAATAAAATTTCCATTAAAATTGTGCAAAATTTCTCCTTAACGTTCAATGCACCAAGCTCCTAGATATCGAATTACAAAAGCCCTTGAACAGGAACCGTACACAAACACGATTAGAACCGAAATCCAATCAATCAGACAGTTCACCAGTACGTTGGATTACACCATCGGCTGAAACGTTTCGCCTTAAACGAGACTGAGTGAGGAGCTTCCAATTTTAAGGTTCAAGATATTTGGGTGAAGCACAAAAACATAGCAAAAGGCACCCAATTCCTTCCCAATCTCGTAATCCCGTAATTCGATACAGAAGATTCTGGGGGGTTCGCTACAAAAAAAGGAGAAATAGAAATGGAGATGGATCCCTCAGAAACAAAGGACTCGGCGGGGAATGTGTGTAAGAGCAAATGATCAAAACGGTGTTTGCTGGTGCCCAGTGTGCATCTGTGTCTTCTAATTTGTTTCTCGCCTTTATCCTGTTTGTCAGTTGTTCACTTGGCCGCACACTTCTTGCTTCGATGCATCCGATGCTTCCAAAGATCGGATCGAACCGATATGCTGCACTACCACCGCCACCACCGGTGAAGATTATCTCAGACAATCGAATTTTCAAGATCTCCTTCACTATGTTTCAACCGATACGGCAAACGTACATTTCTTTTTTTTTGTACACTGTCTTTCTGCACAAGGGACATCGAAACATGAAAAATGCATTCGGGATACGGATAACGGGTGCGCAACCTGCTAGCACAGATGGATGGAAAGGACCGATTCAACTTAAAAACAGAAACTCAATCGGAAAACGAGCAGCTTCCCGGCCTCGAGAGCTTATCGCGTGCTCAACGATCCCTTTTCCTTTTGCGGCGGAAGGAATCGCCGATGGAGAAACCTAATCTCGCCCGAAGGATTCCAATAGGTGTGGTAGGTGTGGTAGAGGCCTTTTCCATCAGTACAAATCCTTGCAATGAAGGATCGATCGAACACAATCGTAGCCTGGGTGAAGATCTTCTCGCAATCCGAACGAAATCATCTTCATCGTCACCATATTTCTACGGCACCGAAATGCTCCACAAGTATCGTGTTTCTCGCATCGAAATGTAGTGCGAGATTACCAGAACAAGAAGATGAAGCAGAGGAAGAACAAGAAGAAGAAGCACTCTTATTACGGACGGTGGTGGTACGCTTAGCAGATCGTAAAGAAAGGGAAGCAATACGCTTTTTATTCGCTCGCTCGATTTCAACAAAAGAATCTCGTTCGCGCAAAAGCTTGGACAGTGGGAACTGCCAAAGTGTGTGGCCGGGGTGAAAATTACATTCACAGCATTCGGTTTCATTTACGCTCGGCTATGCGGCGAAGCAACAAGAACCAGAGCCTCGAGAAAAGGGCTCTCCTGCACCGGGAGCTTGCAGAAAGAAGTTAATCAAAGTGCAGAGAACACCACACTCGTAATCGTGGTGAAGAGATTGTGGCGGAGGGTTGAAGGTTGGATGGGATGCTGGTCAGCGCGATGGAATGGCGTGTGATGGCCAGATATCATCATCACCATCATCTGCATCACTCGTCAGAAACGATTCCGTGTGTACCACACCACACTCATGATGCTTATTTCCTCCCGGGCACATCACCTTGCTGCCCCAGAACTCAGTAAACATTGTCCGACCGAGAGCAGCACCGAGATTGCATCGAATTTCGAAAACCAGAACGATGGAATCGCACAGAAAATGGATGCAAAACTTTCCCACCAGACATGCGGAGCTAGGGGAGGACCCCCGGCAAATTCTTTATCCGGGCGTTGGAATCGGAATAAGGCGTCTCGCTGTATAGTTCTCTCTGGGTATCTGGGCAAAAACTTCCCCAAGAAATGAAGCTGCTGCTGGTCGATGGAATCAAACCTCAAGACATGCTTCCGGCTTCGGATGAAGACGCATCAGTAAACCCGAATGGACGGACGGCGCATTTTCGGATTCGGTTTTGCGCTCTTATAGCCTCACCGGTCCCGTCGTTAACCACATCCTGTGCAGACTTTCGCTCCAGCTTCCTCTTCTAGCTCCCTCGATCCTTTAACGGGGTTAGTTTATTTGCCAAAGTGTACGAAGGGAAATAATGAAGAAAAGAACTACTGATGGCACAGGCACACAACACACACACACACCCCCAAACCCAACGACTGTGGTTCCGGTAGTTGGTGGTTTTCGCAGCTCACAAAGGCGTGCACCGGAGAACGAAGTTGTCCGGAAATTCTCTGGAGCTCGAACGCGATACCCATCACCCGTAAAACCGCACACACACACACCCATAGTCTTCCGGGATGGTTGGGGTAGGTGGGTAGGTGAGAAGGTGCAATAATTAATGCAAATATACGGAGATCCCAGCGCACCCAGCGGTACACCGGATGAGATATCTAATGGATTGGTGAACGACCGCAACACGAACCAATCGATTGCTGGAACTTCACGTGTTGGAGCACCTTGTGCTCCTTCAGGGTGGACACAAAAAACAGGCATGGTTTCAAACATTCAAATCTGCATCCATCCCTTGGCACTTGACCCGAGAAACGACGTGGAACTACGGTGCATTCTTCACACGCCGAAGGTCGCCTGGTAGGAGATTGCTTAATCCCTCACCATCTTTCCAATGTTCCTGGTGTAATCAGTCAAAGTCTTTCACCGGCGTGCCATGTATAATAAGCGGATTGAGCTGCCGGAGCTGCCGGAGATGCAATCAGAGCAAGAGCTGAGCGCGAGAAAAATGATGGCTGCTCTGGGCATCAAAGCCTAGCTGCTATTAAGCTTCCGACCGTTTTGTGACGCTTCCATGGGTCCGTAACTAATAGGTTAAGATCTCTGCCTCGCTAGACACGAACACGGGACTAAACGAATTCCGTTCTGCCACCATCATCTGCTGCACACCAGAACCCCGTTCTCTCTCCCGGACGATTGGTTGACGTGCTCGTTTAGACACCTGCAAGGGACGCTTCCAGGCTCTTCCAGGGGAGCGAGCGAGGATTAAAAGGAATTCATTTCGTAATAATCCACCGTCCAACCGGGGGGGAGGTGGCACACCATCCGCTCCATCATTACACGAGACGCGCATTATAAAGTATTCAAGGCACCCGCCGTTCCAAGCCCGAACTCGTGCGGATGAAGAAAAATGTCAAGTTGAAATGCCAGCGCGAAAGATCTTGGCCTCCGCTTGGTTTCTCTCCGAAGCAAAAAAAAAACAGACTAACCGGTAAAGAATGTTTCACCGGAATGTCACCTCAAAAATGGCTCGTTTGCCAGTACCAGGGCCGACATTCTTGGTCCGAAACCGAAATGCAGCCACCGGCTGGACCCGGGTGGAGAAAACGTTTTGGAATGATCCGAATTATTGTTGTTTTGCTCGCCCTGCTGGGAACATTTCTTACCGGCCTATGTTCGAAAGGTCCCGATCACAAGAACGTGTACACGTAATTTGACTTCTCAGTTTTGTTGCTTTTACCGACCTTGATGCGATGAAGCAAATATGACGAAAAATTACACGTACACCTTCATGCCGATGCTTCCGGTCGCTGGATCAAGAAGAAACCTCCGATCCCGGTGCTGTTCCGCAAGCGTTCAATCAACCATCACGGGCCGGAGAAAAGTCCCGGGACTTTTGTGTACAAGCCTAATTAGGATTGCCATTTTTCATTCCGCCGCCGCCGGTTTTCTGCCTGCCGAAACTATGGCCGGCGAAAAACTACGTCAATCATAATCACCCTGCCCATAAAAACAGACGTGACGTCGTCAAGACGTACCCAAAAGTTTCATTGCCCGAAAAAGTCACCCAATCTTCAGAGGGATGTTTTCGCCGGGTTGGTTTTTTTTTGTTTTTTGTTCCTTGGAACTCACTAAGAATCGTTGCACAGAAGTGTAGCTCGTTTTTCACCGTGGGAATGTTTCCTCTTTTGCTCCATTTTTTTTGTTGATGTTGTTGTTGGTGCTAAGGAGCAAAATTTGCTACTGCACTGGGACCAACCTAACCGAAAGCAGCCCCAACCGGAGGTAATTTCCGGCAGAAGTCAGCTCGCAAAAGCAACAAAAAAAATACATAGCGTCCATAAAATCCACGCCAAGCAAAGGGGAGAGATGAAGAAAGTGAAAGAAAGCGAGAGAGAGTGAGCAGTATCCTTTTTAAAAGTACTCCCCCATCAAAGCATTAAAAAACAGGGTAAAGAAACGCACCAAGAACAACCGCCGACAAGGTCTAAGAAAGTTTATTAGAGAATTCTTTAGAGGTTATGTTCCTACCTTCCGCACAAAGCAACACACACACACTGCAGCGAGCAAAAGGCCACCAGAAGAAAGGGGCATGCAGTGGCCAATCAATTTCTACCGAATAGGGCAGAGGCCTGATTTTCGTTCCCTCGTGCTTTTTTTTTTATTCGCCTGTGCGACAAAATTTTAAATTGCCATCCTTAAAGGAAACACAATTGCTCCATCGAGAGTGGATGCAAGGAGATAGAGAGAGAGAGCTCCAGTGGGGAGCCATCCTTGACGATGGTTTCCATTAAATGAAAGTCTGTAACGAGTGTTAGGAGGGCCGTTCAATAGTCATTACTTAAGTTTGGCGCATTCGCAATCGTTCCGAACACACCGAGCACCGATGTCTGTCGCGTTCAAGGTGAACTCCATCTCGGGACCCGGGAGAGAACGCTACCGACAATCAACTGTTGTCGCAGTCCCTTCTGGTGAGCGTCCAAAAAATATGTTCCGGTCACTTCCTTCCTGTGTGTGTGTGTGTGTGTCCCGATAATGAACCCTTAGATGAGCGAAACGGCCGTTCGGCTTTTTGCCATTTGGCACCGGTGAGGCTACTCCGGTCGTGTTGGTGCCGAACTGGGACCAGTGCCGGGAAGAGTTGCACAAGACCCGGATGTCTTGAGCCGTTGTGCATACGGTACCAGCGTTTGTTTGTCTAGGGATTTCTTTAATAGTGAGCTAGAGGCAAGTTATCGAAAATAAAAAAATAAAGAACAGGATAGTGCCTTATATACGATGAATGAAAAGTTCTATCGTAATACAAAAGAACTCACACAATTCTAAACATCAGCAATTGATATGTGGCACCTGAAAGATGGCTGCATTCCACCAGAATCGACCAGTCACTCAACCAGGTCGTACGTTGTTCGCTCGATTTACGCTCAAAAGCAATTTACCGCGTCCGATTGCCAACCGGCTTCTTATCAATGTTCTCTCCCGTTGTTCAGCAGTTTACAGCACACCGGATGAATGACAGTGAAAAGCAGGCTGACAAAATTCTATTCCGAACATTGTGGTTCTAACGGACCAAAAAATCGACGACATTCATACAAACGGGCAAAGCAGGAAACAAACAACAGAACTCGGAACTCGGGGTTTTTTGTTTCCTTTCGATTTTTTTTCTCCTGTGTGTGTGTGTTGTTTCTTTGATAAAATTACAGCGCGAACCTATGTGGAATGCTAGAAATTCCGAAAAGAATGGGGGATCCGCTCCCTTAGGTCACGCCGGGTCTGCTGATTACTTTCCTACCGGACCAGAAATTGAAAATAAAAAACAAACTAAACGAACTGGCATTGATTGATTTCCGAATTCCAATGAATTCCACTTCCCGACCTTCAGTACCTTCTAACGTTCGCTTCCCGCCATCATTTACGTTCATTCTGCCCGCTTCGAGGGACTCAATTTGAGCTCTCAAATTCAATTATTGGAAAAGTAGTGTACGTACCGTTTTTTTTCTTTTCTTTGCCCTTGGAACCCACAGTTGCAGGCCCCCCGACAAAAGTACAATTGGCACACATTTTTGTGCAGAACTCGGTAGAGTTCGAAGGGTATCGGATGGAGATTAAATGTTTCTCCGCAAACCGTCCACGAGAACACCTGCGAAACCTCGGGAAAACGCCCCGCGGCAACAGTTTTGCGCGCAAATTGTGAATGAAATGCTTTCCCTCCACCCTTATTGTGTCCCGATGCCGTGGGTCTCGAAAGCGGTCGGAAAGTCAACTGGAAAATGATGAAAATTGCCAACTCACCTCACCAAAAGAGAACCATAAAAACCTAACTCCAACCTATAGTGAAGGCACGGGCCTATAGCAGGCATTCCGGATCGGAAACGCCGGAAAGATATGAAAAGAATCGGAAACAAAAACAGCCGACGACACACCATCATCAATACTGGTCCTTAGAATCGGAATCGAAACGAAACCCCGGTCCAAAGGGAAGAACGTAAAATAAAAGCCTAATGAAGGGAACCGAAAAAATAAAATACTGTCCCTGATGATGCCTGTTTTATGTGGCCTAGGCTGGAAAGGAAGGAAGGGAACCCCCGAAACACCGAAACATATTCGCTCATCATAACAAACAAATTATGAGTAATTGATGATGGCCAAACGGAATTGGAAGGCATCCCTGTCGCGTTCGGTTTGACGTTTGACAAACGGGCGCCACTTGGTGCTTCGGTGTGCGTGCGTGTGTGTGTGTGTGTGTGTGCTCGGCGTTCCAAAATTGGTTCGCTTTGTTTCGAAACTAATAAAGTTGAGAGTTAATACGTTTTATTTTTTGGTGCATGGTCTTTCATTTCCACCTTTCAGAACAGAAACAGCAGGAACTCCGGCTGTACCCCCGAACTTTGAAGTTTTCGAGGAGGAGTTTCCAAGTTTTTTTGTGATGTTTTTTTTTCTCCTCTTAATGGGCATTTGTTTTATCCTTTACCTTTATTTTCTATGCTAGACATTCCTAGGGACACCCCCTCTCCTATAAGCCCCGGGGTCGATAAGTTTCGAGTAGTTTGATTCGAGGGCGCGTTTGCTTAATCACCGAAAATGGTGCCGGGTCGACAGTGGCGCCCTACTATTTTAAGCCAAGTGAAACGTTTTGGATGAGGAAACCCACCAAAAAAAACACACACCACTTTAGAGCAAAAGTGCTGGTCGGACACAGTTTCTTTCTTCGCGCACGCGTTACTCGGCCGTTGAGGTAGGTTAGTGCACGAAACGAAATGATTAATGACCCACTTCCTGTGCATGAGGTTTGGTGTGCGCTGCATAAAACGTCCCAGGCAGGGCGCTTTTGCTAATGGTACACCCCGCCGAGGTCAGAACCCACCGTCGAACCATCCCACCCGATGCATTTGATTCTAATTGCTATTATTTACGGTCGTTGTAGTGTGGTTCTGTTAGGAAAGAAGCCCGGAAAGCATTAACAGATAGAGATGGGCCTCCTGTAACCCCTACCAATAAGCGACTCACGGACGACACGTGCAGATGCCTTCGGTGTGGAAGACCGGTGGTGCTAAATGCTTCCTTTTTTTTTGTACGCCCAGCCACAGACAGCTGATCGAATCAAACTATCAGAGCATATGTCCGCACGATTTGCCCTATTGCGTCACAGGCGAGAAGGTCAAGGGTGGTAGGGTCCCTTCAATCACTCGCTTAGGGTCATCGATAAATGCCGAAGTCCGAGAAGTCAATTGGCCCCGTGACGCAACTTCATTTTGGGCCTTTGGACAAAATGTGTTTCCTATAGGTTGCGGAAGGCATGTACACTGTACACATGCTAATGGTCACGTACCTACGGACACGGTGTTATTACCAGTCGTACGCCGTTCGAATCTGATTACCGATTTTAATCTCTCTCTCGCTCGCTCGGCTGATAGCGTTTGCTTTAGCTAAGCGATAGCGCCAATTCTCTAACGCTTACTGTTTCCAGGGAGCAACATAGCGTCAGTAAAATTTGATTATTCTACGCCTAGAATTCGTGACGTAGTGATACGGCCCGGTGGTGTATTCGATAGCGGCGCCGGTCTTCACACGGCAGGACCGGGGTTCGAATCCCGGCGGACCGCCTCCCCGTACGCAGGATTGACTATCCAGCTACGGGTAAAATCTAAGTCACAGAGAGCTAGCCATTGCTAGCAGGCCAAGACCTCACGAGGTTGTAGTGCCAAGGAAGAAGAAGAAGAAGAAGTGATACGGAAGGAACAGAGGGTCAAATGCCTCTTGGAAGGTTGATTTTTTTATTCTTCATTCTATTGGAAAACATTGCGGAGATAAGATATCAGGAGATGCTTTTTCTGATACTCGGGAGAGCAAAGCCTTATCAAACATTTACCATAATTGATTCTATATAAGAAAGCAGTCCTTTGCTACTTTTATCCTAACAATGTGTCAAATTAACAAGATCAATTTCTGTTTTTGAATACAATAGTGTGTAAAACAGTTTTGAAATACTTTGAATGCAATACTTAAAATTGTATAAACAAGTAGAGAAAATGTAAATATAAAAGAAAATATAAAAGAAGCATTTTTATCCGTATTTTTCGCCTGTTTTCTGCAATATTGTGATATTTCTTCCAAAAAAATCATCAACAAGAGACATCGTCATCGACACTTCGAACTACCTAAATATTAATTCATCCCCATAACTTAGTAAAGAAAAGCAAACAAATTGTGATGCCATAAACATAAAACTCTCACAGATCTCCTAGGCATAATAAACATATTTCCATGACTAGGTTTCCGTCGATAATAATGGCGTAAACTTATGTCCATTGGCCTCAATTTACCCTATATTGTTTCGTTTTATCCTTCGCCAACATTACATTGACGACCTAATCATGTGTGTATCCGTGTTTTACGCTCTCCTTACTCTCACCGCTTTGTGCGCACCTTTACAAACTGGTTTACATGGTCCGCGTCAATATCGACCCATTACCGAGCGAGTGAGCAACATTTCGTTACATTTTATTACCGCTCCCTTCATAAGGCTAAGTGGACGGATAGAAAAAGTGAAATAAAACAAAACCTCCAAAAGCACCAGACGTGCATTCAGACAATGCATGAGCAAATCTACGGCAAAAAGGTATCAGCTTAGAACGATAGCAAACAACCGATGGCATTTTACCTTGCAGCCCGATAGCCCGAAGCCGGGCAAAACGACACACGCATAATCCTTGGTAGAAACCAACAGGCGGGAAAGGAAAAAAAAGGACACGAAGGAGAGAGAAAAAAAAAGCGTCCTAATCCAAATAGAACGGAATCCATTAGTTCCAATTACCATTCCGGAGAAGGCGTAGAAAAGCTTCGAGCAATCGTCGCTTCGTCGAGATGAGATGAGAAGACAGGGGGCGACCAGCCAACCAGCAGGAAAAAAGGCACACAAAAAGAAGGAAAACGGTCGTTCAGGACCAGCGCAAGATATGGACCCGGGCAGATAAAAGGATTAAAAGTAAGGTAAGACACAGAGAGTAGCGCGGTTCGGTCTGAACATAACCGATAGCAAAACGCTTAGACCCTGGGTGTATGGTCTTGGTTTTTCGATGATAGTGCCGTGGGTCTTCTTTTCCAGAGCGCGGCGAGTGAGAGAGTGAGAAAGACACGTATCGACGGACGGGACGGACAGATAGACAGGCCAGGCCGGTGTGCATCCACCAGTGTGATGGGAATTATTGGATTGTCTTCTTTCTGGCTGGCTGGCGTTTGAGCGTCTGAATGAATGAGCGGCAGAAGCTTAAAAGGGCACACCGGGTAATAATGAGTGATGGAACCATCCGGTAATGGTCCCGACCCGGGACCAATTCCTGCCGGATGAGTCACTCACAGGGTTCGGGGATGATGATGCTACTCCGGAGGCCCACACACAGCTTTCACTCTTCTGCTGCTGCTAATGGACGTACTCTGTGCCACCTTCCTTATCAGAGCGTCACAAAAATTTGGACAAATGCTAGTGTTCGCCGAAAGAACGCCGCAACAAAAAGGACAGCCAGAGATGCTGCCGGAGAACCTAGATCAATCTTCATTTGCGACATAATCGCAACCCACAAGGTCACTCACGCACGCACATGTGTGACGCTTAGAGTATGTATCTTCCCGTTTCAGTCAAGCCCGGAAGGATAATTGACACATTCGATTAGTATTTATGGCGCTCGCCACCAAACACCGTTACGTTACGGAGCCCCCGGGTGAGTGACCGGGTCAGAACTGTGCGTCCGTCAATCGATAACGCTCTGCGGTAACACGTACGGTGCGGCAAAGCAAGCACACCGACCAAGGCAAACGGGAACCGATTAGGCTTGGCCAAAGTCGCGTTATCGAATGACGGCCGGTTAAACGGGACGGATAAAACACAAATCACTCGCCACTGTCCAAGGTTAGTGGGTATCACGGGCGGTATGCGAAACAGGTTGGTTAACCTTTCGCGCTGTTTCACACAGCCTGTGTACCGGGTGTGGGTTGTACCGTCGAGATAGGAACTCACGCGGAAGTTATATGCGTTGCATACGAATGAGAACGTTCTGTTTGTGTACGGTTCGTTTTATTTTTTTGGTTGTTGTTGTTAAGCGGGAGATAAATTTCATCAATAAAATTTTTGGCCACAAGGAAATCCGGCCCCGATACCGAATATTTATCCTGCGGCGTACCGAGACGCGTTCCCGACGATCCATTGATGCGATACGAATGCATAATTGAGCAGGTTTGCTCCACACACAGTCGTCCCGGCCAGTCGTCAATGTTTTTAGGGCCTGTGTGTGTGTATGTGTGTTGTGGATGAAATGATCGCGCACTCGCAACATGCACATGGTGTGGTTGCGAGAAAAAAAAATCGACTGACGCGCGGTCCAATATTTATGGAGCCTTCCGCACGAACAAGCGACTGTTATCCGACGCCCCAAAGGTGCAGCCTCGGTTCGTTTCGTTCGCGCGGAAAACCAATACTCAGTAGCTTCATTTTAAATGGCGGCCAAAGTTCGATTTGCAATACCGCCGCAAGATCGAGAGTGGCAAACACACAAAAAAACGCTCCCGAATCCATCCTCGAAATAGTAATCGAGTAAAACGTAACCTCAAAAATACACACCACGATCGCTGGAGATGCATTCATGCTCTTCGAGGGTGAGTTCTCACTACTTTTCCCGTAAGTTGGGAAAAAGTTCAACCCTCACGGCAATACATCCCCACAAAAGGTACCACCCCCACAGAGTTTATCTTAAATTAATGTCAATCAAGTTCGTGTGCTCTTTTCCGGAAGCTGTTTTGGTTGTTTTTTTTGTGTGTTGTTTCTAGCTTCGAGTTCCGTTTCGATTCCAGGCTTCCAGGAGGCTAAGGATAAATTTGATAAGCCACTGTTGTTATGGGAGCACCCGTGACGAGGCACTACTAGCATAGCACCGAAACGAACAACTTTTCGCTACTCAATACGGCAATCGTACTCGCCGTACGGACGGAGCCACCCGAGCAAATTGTTGTTAGTTTGGGACCTTATCTTGAGGTACTTCCGAAACGAGCAGCGCACATTCGCTGTGAAGTGTGTTAGAACACAACACACCCTAGAACATCTCGTCGTGTACCCCGAAAGTGTCCTCCCGAGCAAAGGGACCCCAGTGTTGTGGGAGATAAAAAGGACCAACTCTTCTTATCATTTGTTTTGCTGGTGTTGTGCGCTAATGCTGCACCGTTGCTCTGTTTCAATACGCCCAGAAAACTCATAATACTATTCCAATCAACATTCCAGCTTCCAGCCGAGCGGACTGGATATGGTTGGTTTGTATGGGGGGGGGGGGGGGGGGGGGGGTGGGGGTTTTGAGGTTTTAAGGTGCCAGACTTCAATACGGACTACACTATATGGTGGAGAATATTGTCCCAGCTGTTGGATGGGACGACATCAAGCGCACGGTGGGTACGTGGCATAAGGATAATAGGACAAAATACAATGTAATTACGTTGAAGCTTCACTAAAAAAAAGGATCCTAAAACTTTTGAGTTAAGCACTTCAAGAGCTATATTTTTTGTGTAATCATACTAAAAGATAATAAAGAAAATAAACTCAATAAACAACTTAATGAATATTTCTTTTGTTTAATGGAATGGATAAATTACAAACTACAAAACTATGGAGTAAGTATATCTGTTCTGTTTAGTTTTAGTCAATTCATCATGATTGTGAAAATAGACCACAATTCTTGTTAGCAAGACAGGACAGAAAGTGTAGATTAACAACCAATATCTTTGTTTTTTTTTAAATAAAAACATTCGCAAGCCGCTTGCTCCGATTAGCGTGCCGTTTGACTGTGACTGTGACAAAAGTTAAGTTATAGATAATAGATACATGAAGAATTTATTACCAAACATTAACAGTTTTGTAGCTAAAATCCTTTAAAATATCTACTTGAGGCATTGAGGAATAATCTGGAAATGTGGTAGCCTCAACAGTAATTATGTTCTGTCTGCTCATAAAGTGCTGGGCATTCAAAATCGGACACTTGATTTTCGGACGCTACGCTCCTACTTTTGGATGCTTTTACCAGTTTCCAAAAATTATAAAACGACATGAAAACTGTGTAGTGGACTTCTTGTGCTTCTAGCATGAATTCTTCATGAATCTATTAAAAGACAATCAGAACTTCCTTTTTCTACGAAAATGGGGGCCAAATGAAACAGAGTTGGGCATTCTTCTTCTTCTTTGGCACTACAACCTCTGTAGGTCTTGGCCTGCTAGCAATTGCTAGCTTTCTGTGACTTAGTCATACCCGTAGCTGGATAGTCAATCCTGCGTACGGGGAGGCGGCCTGCCGGGAGTTGTGCATTGATCCAATATAAATAAAAGCAGAATTACTTACACTTAGCAGAAGCAAAAAGTCAACTTCAGATTAATCAATAAACAGTGTGATAGATCTACTGGTTGGTCTGGTTTAAATCTCGCTGTGACAATTCGCCTCTTTACAAGGGTTGTCTCTTAAGTATTTTATTATTTTGTTGGTCAATATTTCGCATCCATTTTACCCACTGTGCGATCCTGAAGCATTCATCTCCATATTCTCCCTGACCCCGTTTCACATAGGCCTTGGACTTCCTCGGCCAGAATTTTACAACTTTTTACCTCTGTGAGAATGAAATTTCCCTGTGCGGGAAAACTCTGTTACATCTGTCCTATCAAAACCAACAAAAAAAAAAAACTCCCCGGATGGTGTGACTCTCCTCCCCCTGGTCGATCACACACTACGCTAGATAAACCTCGAAACTTCCACCAGCCGTATATAAAACACCTTTCTCCCCCACTGCCCCCATTTCCAATATTGCATTCCGATCCGTGGAAAAAGTGGGGGTTGATTTATTACACTTACCGTTTCGTTGCCACTGGCGAAATTTGTGATACAGGAAGCAGGAGCACATGCAGAAGATCGACGACAGGATCATGAGCGTCAGCACGATGCCAACCCACACATCGCCAATAAACCGCTCGTACGTTGGGTCGAGCATCTGTTCCGTGCCGACGCCACCGAGCCCATCCCGGCCCCGGTTTGCGAACGATTGCAGACTGTTGAGCAGCCCGTAGTCGCTGCTACCGTTGCTGTAGTCAATGCCACCGAACAGGCTCGATCCGGACGAACCGAACCCACCGAAACCGCCGCTATCGGCCATACTGCCGAACGTGGCACCGCTGCCACCGGTTGCCGCTAGCCGTGCCGCTGCTCCGCTGGCGGCGTTCTGCTGCTGCTGGTGAAGGTTCTGCCAGAACAGCGTGTAATTGTTGCCCCGGATCAGCTTGTCAAAGTCAAGATTCGTCGGTATTTCGAAGGTTATCTTTGATTCGAAGTTTTCGATCATTTTCGTTCGGCTGTGCTTGCGTATCGGCACAATTATCCTGCGCCACTCACCAGGATCGAGACGTCACAAACACACGAAAACACACACTCGCGTTTAGTCGTTGATGGATATTGATAGCACGATTACATACACAGGATTCTTCTATATCTTGCCTCGGAATCGGATTCGATTATTCGTTCGCACAAGGAAACACACCAACTCACAAAGAGAGTAAGATTCTTTATCTCTTTTTTACGTTTTGTTTTCCCTCCCCACTGATAACAGCTACGTGTGATGCCTTTGGTTTTTTCTGCTTTCTTTAAAGCACTCGCACACACTCACGGAAACAGGACACTTTGTCGCTTAGATTATTTTACTCAACAAGCAACTAAAAAACACCAACCGAAAGTAAAAAAAAAGGCTAAACGCACATTACCCCACACACTGTGCGGCAAAAAGTGTGTATGTGTGTATGTTATCGGATTTCAACACGTTTGCTATGACGATTTCATCCAACACTTCATATTCCGGAATGGATGACTACGGTTCACAGCGTTTCAGCGGCAGCACCGAATTTACACACTTCACAACACACGGCCGAAAGGATATTCGAACTTTTGCGTACACTTTTGGTAAGTGAAATTAGCACCGGATCCGCTTTTGTTGTTATTTCTTTTCTGCACTTAAATCGCGCGTAAAACACTTTTCGAAAGACTTCACTCGTTCGTCCTTTCGTACGTTTTCTCTGTGGTATGGTATGAGCAACGATACGAAAGTGTATGATGGAGCGTCTTCTTTACGTGTGCACACGCGCACATCTGTTCGTTCGCAAGGCTTGTTTCGTACTGGCACGTTGTATGATGCGCTCGGCCCTTGAAAGCTGTTAGTGCAAACGAAGTCGTGCTGTGCGTAATGGGCAAAGTTGTCAAACCTCCTTTGTGTACCACACAGTACGAATTGAGCGTTTCGTTGGGTGTGTAAAAATGAAACCGGAATTTATAAAAGGAGCTTCATCGCATTTTGTTTTGTACAGTACGAGGTTGTGGAAAATAATTATAGTAAAAGCTTAAACTAGGTCGTAATAATTAATTTAAAATGCAAAGAACTAAATATTCTAACGAAAAAATGCTTCATTCAAACCAAATATTTACGTCGTTTGGTTTTAAGTCCTCATGCTTGGAGCTCTTTATTATTTGTCCTGAAATATTTAAATAAACTAGAAGATATAGAGGTTCTATAAACCATTCATGGTCGTCTATCAATCCTAATGTAAGATGATATGTGAGATAAAATCATGATGTTCCCCGATAGCATGTAGTACTGTTTTAGGGGTTCTTTCTTATTCTCGTTTCCGGTCGATAGGCGTAATGATGTTGACCACTTGGTAGTTAGAATCTTACTGACTATTTTATTCTCTATTTCTTCAATGGCGCATAGCGCCTTCGGCTTGTTAGTTTATGACAACTAGTCGTGTACTGGTTACAACCAATCGGGTGTACGCTACATCACATCCCCCTTTCTTTAAATTTTCCGCGGAAGGAAAATATTCCTCCCGTAACGCGTTTGGTGTATAGGTTTTCTGTCCTTTACTGTATCCTGCTGAGGCTGTGGAATGCTAGCTGGTTCGCTCGTTTGACTTGACGCAGTCATGAAGGCAGGCTTTATACGGTCTATAGAAATTGTTGCTTTTTTTCCTTTCATTTCGAGTGTGTACGTTTTTAAGTTCCTTGCTAACACTTTGTATGGTCCGTCGTATGGTGGTGTTAACGATGGCCTAACACTATCTATACGAACAAAAACGTGGGTACATGACGATAACGCTCGGTGTACGTAAGTGCCTCTCTTCGTATTGTGATCCGACGTTGGTGTGGGTTTCAATTTACGCATTATCGTTTTGAGATTGTTTACAAACTCGGGTGTTGCGTGTGTAACGTGCTTACTACTATCGAAAAACTCTCCTGGTAGTCGTATGTTAGTACCGTAAGTTAGTTCGGAAACGGTTGCTCCTAAATCTTCCTTTAGTGTTGATCGCATCCCTAACAAAACGAATGGTAGTGTCTCCGTCCACCTGGTTCGATCGTGGCACATCAGTGCTGCTTTTAGTTGTCGGTGTACGCGCTCAATGTGACCGTTAGCCTGTGGATGATAAGGAGTGGTTTTTAGATGATCAATTCCTAGTGTTTCGGAGAGTTTTTTGAAAAGTTCACTTTCGAATTGTCTTCCGCGGTCAGTGGTGATCTTATTTGGTACGCCAAACCTTGCGATCCAATTAGCAATGAAAGCCCGTGCAACAGTTTCCGCCGTCATGTTAGGTAGTGGAGTTACTTCCGGCCATCGGGTAAATTTGTCTATGAGCGTCAGACAATACATGTTTCCTTCCGACGGAGGTAAGGGGCCGATAAGGTCCATGTGCACATGTTGGAATCTTTGTTGAGGTACTGTGATCTGCTCTGCTTTGGTGACATTGTGTCTCGTTACTTTGGTCTTCTGGCATTCTAAACAACACGAAACAAACTCCTTGCAGTCCTTTCTTATCGATGGCCATACGTATCGTTGGGTTACTAAATGGGTTGTACCACGAATGCCCGGATGTGACGTCCCGTGCATCTTTTCGATTATTTGTTTGCGAAGTGCTGTGGGAACTAATGGTCGGATTGTTGGAGTGGACACGTCGCAATACAGTGTGCCCTTTTTTGATGGTAATTCTAACTCCTTCAAAACAATTGTGCTGGCTGCAGGCGGTTTACGAACGAAGGATTGTATATCCGTATCCATCCTCTGTAGCTCTGCCATTTTGTCGTAATCGATGGGATCGGAAGAGATATTGATCAGACTCCTTCAAAACAATTGTGCTGGCTGCAGGCGGTTTACGAACGAAGGATTGTATATCCGTATCCATCCTCTGTAGCTCTGCCATTTTGTCGTAATCGATGGGATCGGAAGATAGGGTTTCTATACGGCTGAGCATATCTGCAACGTTGTTATCATTCCCTGGGATGTGACGAATATCTGTTGTGTATTCACTGATGAAAGCAAGTCTGCGTAGTTGGACGGGACTTGCTCGCTCTGGTCGCTGGTTGAAGGCCGTAACTAAAGGTTTGTGGTCAGTATAGATACTGAAAATTCGACCCTCGAGAAAGTCACGGAAATACCTTACTGCAGCATATATGGCATATAGTTCCCTATCATATGTACTTGCTTTAAGCATGCTGGGACACAGCTTCTTCGAGAAAAACGCCAGAGGTTGAAGGCCCAAACCGGTCATTTGATGAAGTGCTCCTCCAACGGCTACATTCGATGCGTCGACGTACAGGCAAAGTTTGGCGGATGGTGACGGGTGTGCAAGTAAGGTAGCATCAACTAATTCTCTTTTACAATCTTCGAACGCCTCGTTTCTCTGTTGATCCCATACGAGAGGAGTATTGTCGTTACGCGCGTTGCCGGTGATCATTGTTTGTAATTTACTCTGGGTTCTTGCTGCAAATGGGATGAAACGCCGGTAAAAATTAATTGTACCCAGAAATGTTTTAAGTTGTTTGGCAACCTTCGGTCTCGGGAAATCTACTATAGCTTGCACCTTTGCTGGATTTGGTTTGATTCCTTGCGGTGTTATTAGATGACCTAAAAATATCACGGATGATTTTCCTATCTGGCATTTATCGGCATTGATTGCTAATCCGTTTTGTCGTAATCGTTTAAACACCG
The DNA here is from genome assembly GCA_002091835.1 of Anopheles maculatus. Lineage (NCBI taxonomy): Eukaryota > Metazoa > Arthropoda > Insecta > Diptera > Culicidae > Anopheles > Anopheles maculatus. The sequence goes on from KZ062821.1 coordinate 55,844, forward strand.
TTTCCAGGTGTTGTTTGTGTTCTTCTACGCTGGACGACGCAATGCATAAATCATCTATGTATGGGAATACGAATGGAAGATCTCCGAACAGTGCGTGTAGGTAGCGCTGTAGTGTTTGTCCAGCGTTTCTCAAACCGAACGTCATGTAATTGAACTCATACAGACCAAAAGGAGTTGTGATGGCTGTTTTTGGGATGTCCTGCTTTGCTACGGGTATTTGGTGATAAGCCCGCTGTAGGTCAATACAGGAGAAGATGTGTGTGCCGTGTAATATATTGCTAACGTCCTGTATGTGTGGTATGGGGTATCGGTCTGGTTCAGTTATAGCATTCAAGCCTCTGTAGTCGCCACAAGGTCTCCATTTACCGTTTGATTTTTTAACCATATACAACGGGCTAGCCCAGCTGCTTTTAGACGGTTGACAAATACCCTGCTCGGTCATATACCGAAACTCAGCTTTGGCTTCTTGTAATTTGTCTAACGGCAATCTTCTCGGCTGACAAAAGATAGGTGGGCCAGTCGTAAGTATTTGATGTTCAACTGCTTTCGTGGGCTTGTGCTGTGTGTTTAGCGTTGTTAGGTCTTTGTATCGTTCTACTATATCGGCGAATGGTTTGGTGATACATATGGTGGAAATAGTGGTCCTGTTACACCCATTTGTGCTTTGAATTTCCAGTTTTTTCGTATTGTCTATCAACCTTTTCCTCTTCGAATCAACCAGCAAATCAAAGTGTTTGAGGAAATCTGCGCCGATTATAGGTGTACTAACGTCAGCTAAAATGAAAGACCATGAATATTTTCTTTGCAAACCTAAATCCACGTGTAGTGTTTTTTGACCATATGTGGCTATCTTTGTACCATTTGCAGCGATCAGGTTTCGCGCTGGTGTAGGTGTTAGTCTTTCTTTTGTGTTTGGCGGCAATACGGATATTTCGGCCCCAGTGTCGATTAAAAATCGGTGATGAGACACGTTATCGGTGATGTGTAGGCGGCATATGTGTGATGAGGTGGTGTTAGTGTGCTCTTGTGTACTTGTTTTGCGTGGTGCAATTATAGGTGTATGCTCTTGTTGAGTGGTGGGTTCTAAGAGGAGATGTGGTGAATTAGATGAGTGAGCGTGAGTGAACCTGAGTGTTTTAGGATGTGGTGCGTTGCTCAGTGAGTGATTGGATGCTGGAGAGAAATTTGACGTGGGAGACGGAATATATCGTGGCGGCAATGAGAAACGTACTATTTTTTTGGGCGTAGTGGCATCTGCTCGTCGAAAAAAATACACTGAGTATTAAGGTCGCTCGGGTGATCTTTCTCGCATCTCTCAGCTTTGTTGCCGTAGCGATAATGGAACCAGCATATCCATCGGCGCGGTGACTTTTGGCGAGCTGGAGTTGATGAGCGTTGGGCCCAGGTCTCTCTCGTTCTCGAACGCTGTCTCGATCGTCGATCATATGATCCGGGTCGATGAACTGAAAGCACCTCATCCAGGCGCTGTGTAAGCGATTCAATTTTGCATTCTAACGCGGTGATTTTGGATTCCTGTGAAGGACAGTTTTCCGTGGATCCTGTGCGAATTGCAGACACTTCACCATTTGGCACTTCCATAATCTTGTCGGCTACAGTAGCTTGTTCGTCTAAAGAGGCTGAAGGAATCGCTGCGATAATTGACCGAACCGTTGGTGTGAGTGCTCGAAGCCAAATGTTCGAAAGAACCGCGTCGGAACAACGATCGCCACCCATTCGGCGCATCTGCGATAACAGTTGGCTCGGCTTTTGATCACCCAGTGAGACGCCGGATAGTAAACTAGTTAACCTTTGATTTTCGGAAGGCTTAAAATGATCGATGACCGCCTTTTTCATAATCAGGTACTTGTCACTGGTTGTCGTTGAGTTGCACATCGCGATGGCGGAATGAAAGTGTTTGGCTTGGGTACCCAGCGCTACGATGACCGCGCTAAACATGTGCCTATCGATTTTAACCGCGTTCATGCAAAATGCAGCCTCGAGACACACGAACCACGTCTCTACGTCTTCTACGTCGAACGGCGGGCACCACATTCGCGAAACTGCCGCCGTCATCTCCTGTCTTTCTTCCTTGCATTCGGTCGGTGGAGTAGTCATATCCAAATAAAAACGTTGAAAAATTTCTCAAGGCACTGCACTGCTCGAATCACGTCGGGGTCACCAGTTTAGGGATTCTTTCTTATTCTCGTTTCCGGTCGATAGGCGTAATGATGTTGACCACTTGGTAGTTAGAATCTTACTGACTATTTTATTCTCTATTTCTTCAATGGCGCATAGCGCCTTCGCCTTGTTAGTTTATGACAACTAGTCGTGTACTGGTTACAACCAATCGGGTGTACGCTACAAAACGATTAGAGAAATCATTTTCATAAGCATAATGAACTTCTTACTATTTTTTTATATGAAGTTAAAGATCAAGAGCTAGTGTGGGATTCATCGTCCGCAGTCACTCGATACATGTAGTACGATTGCTGCCTTACCCAATAAACCCCTCTCCGAGCTGACCGGATCCAGGCTTGCAACGCATCGGCAGCGCAGTGAAGTATGTTAAATGATCGATGAGAACATGTAAACAGAAGAAAAAAGCGAAAGAAAGTATTTAGTTTAAGATAATACTATTAAATGGTATATATAACGGTTTTACCTTTGTTCACCGTCAAATTTGTTGGTTTGTGTCCGAGTTTGCTCAAAAACGTCAACATCGTCATCGCAGTGAGTGCATTAAATAATAGTAGTGAACATGTATAACATAAGAAAACAGGAGAAAAAAGCAAAATGAAAGTATTTAGTTGAGTTTACGATGGTAATATTAATTGGTATGTGATGATGAGTAGTACTTATGTTGAATTTGGTTTGTTTTATCTGCGGTTTTTCTTTGTCGCACAAAAACGCAACTCGATCGCTTGCTTGGTTTCTTACTTCTCCTTTTTTTATTCATACATTTTGATTTATGTCCCGTAGTTGACAGCTACACTCGAGTCAGTGTTTAAACCCCGTGGTTGAGAGCTACAATCCAAAAAGTGTTTACACCTCGCGGTTCAAAGGCGTCAACATTCCGGCCACCTTGAAATAACGTACTTATTTCAACTCAAACAATCGGTAGTAAGGCAATGCGCGTAACTGGCCGTGTGATGATCTTTCCTCGGGGTGTTCGTAGCGATACCACACGAACCACATTATCCTTGCCAGGATGTAGATTTGTTATGATGCCAAGTGGCCATTGCGCTGGTGGGATGTTGTCTTCTTTTACAATGACCACTCTTCCAATATCGATGTTGACGGCAGGATGTCGCTTCTTCGATGTTCTTCCTTGCAATTGCTCACGATGCCACACATCGCTGTCCTGAGGAATGTGATCCGATCCGTCGCACAACATGGTCATCACAGAACGCCGTTCGGTGGTGTTGTTCGGTGTGCTGTGTTTAACCGACGTTCGCGGGATACACTTTTCTTTTCATAAAGATGCTCGGCTTCGATGAATTCGCAAGATCCGCTACCGATAGATCCGCCACTGGTAGCACAACAGGTGGCAACAGCAGCAACGGCAGCGGTCGGCTTGTTAGTTTATGACAACTAGTCGTGTACTGGTTACAACCAATCGGGTGTACGCTACACTGTCTTTCGTATTGTATTCATAAGTTTATTCAACAGCCTTTTTTCTCATATTTTGAATTTGGAGATATCGCCTTGATTGTCATCCTCTTAACTTACCGTATTTATAACACAATTCTGATGTTCATTCCGTGTCCCTTTTTAACGAATAAAGTGATTTTTTGCACTTGTTCAACGACATTTGTAAACCTAAAGGGCTTATTACACGGGAGTTTATTCCGTCGGCTGATTTTGGCTTCTATCTGTCAATATAGGTTTCTGACGGAAAAATGCTTACCGCCCGTGTAATAACAAATTTGGTACCGATATGATTTTTATGTTAAAAATTTTGAAATGGTCAACCATATGCTGATATCAACAATTTTCGAGTGTTACTTATGTGTTTCTTTATTGCTTAGCATTGATTCCACATGTAAAAAAAAACAAAACAACTGTTTGTGACAGATCTTTGCCACCCAAAACGAAATCGGAATTGTGCTGCTGAATTCCGATTTTCGGAACGGCATCTATCTGTCAAATGCGTTTTGAAGGATAGACGACAAAACCGATGACAGCATTTTCCACCGTGTAATAACCCCTTAATCGATGCTTTTCCTGTTTTCTGTACCAAGATTTAAAATAAATCTGATCTTTTATTCCATGAAATGAAGCCTTCACCCCAAAATGGACAAAGGCTGTAAATATTTGACGAATTGATTTTCAGGCAGCATAACAAATGACAACCAGAATACATCGTTCGTTCTTAATTGTAAATATTCTGCTAGCTCCTACCTTATAATTAATACATGATAATTTAATCTTCTTTCACGGAAACTTCAAAAACTTATTTCATTTTCGTTATAAGAAATACTGATAGACGAAAAGTAACATTTTTGGACCGCGTATTTGGTCAAATCTTGAGCTTAGATTTATTATTTAAATATCGAATGCGAATAGTTGCAGCAATTGTGCTTCGTAGAATGAACTTTAATCTTTTGCTGGAATTCCAGATACATATTTACAGCCATAGCTTACTCGATGCGTTCTTTCTCACCAGAACAAACACCACGTTCGACACCCTTGACACGATTGCACCGCGTTGAACCCTACACACACACTGTGACGACGAATCGTGTACAACAGGCAATCAGCCGGTCCCGGTCGTAGTTGTATGGGTGCGCATTTCGTTCGTTGCCACACATGCCGGCAAATACCTTCTCGTCGCCCGCACGACCAACAACAGTAAACAAAGCGTACCCATCTCACTCTAGCCGCGGTCCGTTCATTCATAAATCAAAACCTCTCGCTTACACTCATCACATACGCATACACACACCCGCTGTTGTCGTTGCGGATGGCATCCTTTGCAATGTTTGTTACGCATTTTAGCACAACACCGTCGACTGCATAGCAACGGGAAGCCAGAGCTGTCCTTCCGACAGATTAACAGCAAAATCAATCCATTTACCGGATGTATGGACCACCACCACACAGTCCACCAACCCCGTCAGGCAACAGGAAGCATTATCTCGAGCGTTGGTGTAGGTTTCATTCGTTCTACTTCTTTCTGTGTCCTGTCGCTCAAGTACGCGCCTATCCCAAGCGCAAGCTGTGACAACCATCATTATCACACGCCAGTTTTCGCCAGGTTGCTCATCACTCGTGAAACACCACCACGAGATGTTTCGCTGGGGTTGGACATGGGTTGAGTGAGTAATTCCCATGACAGCGAGAGAGATAAGTGGAGCAAACGAATCACGCGAACAACCGGAAGAAGATGTGGAGGTTTGGAATGGAAAAAAAAGACATCGTGCAAACACTACTTCCATGTACATAGCTGCCGAGGGGAGGGAGCGAACGAGTGATGCCAGCGCAGGGAAAATCCCAACTGGTCTCCCCGGTCGCTGATGTAATTACACACAGGTGATTCTGATAAATCGCGCTATTTTCATGCGAATAAACGTCATCATTTTCTCTGCTTCTAGCGGAATGTTTCAGCGCTACTACTACTACCACGACACATCATCACCATAGTAAATGCCCGACTATTTGTACACTACCTTTGGGCGGCCCCCAAACAACACAACAGCAACACCTCGGGGGAATGATTTACTGCGCATTTGCATTAATATAATTGAATATTTTACCCTGCGGGACCGTTGGCAGAAATCGTTTACGCGTTCCGGATGGATTTTGCTTTTCAATTTTTTACCACTACCCTGGTGGAACCCCATTTCCGGAAGGTTCTGGGTTCACAGGAAAACTCATTTTTGACAGTTTTTTTTTTTGGTTAAATTATCTGCTACCCTTCTAGAAACAAGTTGGTGACGTGTAGTGGATACATCTTGCGCAATACAAGTTGTTCTACCAAAGCAGGGAGCGTTTTTAATCCAATGGACGACCGATTATGCAATCCTAGCAACCTTTCAGATACTTCGTACATGAATCATACCCATTTCGGAACAAACGGGACGACACACGCGTTGACTAGTAGTGTAAATAGAGCTTTTTGCAAAAATGGCCACCATCTACCGTGCCAGGTTTGTGTTGTCACAGCATCCGAAAGATAAGCGAACCGGGTCGGTCTCCCGTATGTGTTTACATATCCATAGTAACTGACCTGCGGTATGTTGATCTCGTTAAGATGATTCACAATGGTGGCAGACGAACGTTGTGCACTTCACAGCCCAGCGCTAGGGGAGATTTAGATGGTGCTGATGTCTAGGCAGCTTATCGGACTCTGGCCCGAAGCGACATGACTTCTTGCCTTGTGTGCTATCTTCACGTAACGTCCCGGGACCTGACGCAAACAAAACAACAAAAAAACACCTCCACAAAATGGTTTCAATCACCTTTGACACAAGAAAAACTTTGTCCAACAATGATGAGGTGACAGCGCGAGCAGAAGATGGGGGAAAAAACAGCAACAAAGTGTATGTGTGTCCCTAGCTCATCAGCACCTTGGGGATGATGCTTTTATCTTTCTGCCTTGTGCTGCCGGTCGATGGTCGGATCAAGTTGGCATGTTTCATCATCATCATCAACTGTCAGCCCAATCCATCGTTCGGTGTGTATGTGAAGTGTTTTTTTTTGCGCCCTGTATCCTGCTCGACGTAGGAAGCCATGATAAAACTCTCTTTACCAACCTGCGACGCAGCAGCCCATCATAACCTCACTTATGCAAACGTTTGTTCTGGTACTTGATCGTCAATTTGGGGTCCCATTCGCATTATGGTGGAAATTCTGGCTCTTGTCGCTAGTGTTGTCCCTTGCAGCATTTCTGGTGTGGGGGGAGAAATGCTATAGTGTCGATAAAACAAGTGTTTATGTGGGACCTGGTGCGACTGCAGCACAACCGTGCACATTTATTGCTCCATCATCATTGCCGAAAGCTTTCGGGATCATAAAGCCGTGTTCTGTGTGTGTGTGTGTTTTGTGTCACACTTTTTTCTCTCACCTTTTGTCTCATTTTTGCCGATATCAAACCATTCGCGATTAGTGCCAGTGGCCAGCCATTGTGAAGGTCCACCTAGCAACACCGAACATCGAGTTCCGTACCGTACCATGGTGATAATTGGTAGCGAATTACACATTTTTACCATCGGCTAGGTCGGGCCGGTCTCGTATCAAACACACCAAACACGCAGAACAAATTAACAAACAAGACAATGACGCACATTAAACCACCGAACGGAATTCCAAAATTCTCACCACCGCCACCGTTGGTCACCCAGCACCGGTCAGCTCCTCGAACGGGGGATGACATGCCCGGGTGTGGGCATTAAATGGTCATCTCGGTTGGTGTTTCCGGTTATGTGTTCGGTGGAGCACTCCTGTCAGGTTGGTACGGTTCGTTGAATTATACACGCACAAGATCCCGCCCGCAAGCCATACCATTTGGCCATAAAAGCAAGCAGTACAATTGCATGTGACACACGTGCACGCATGTGCGATTGCTGGAAATGTTTAACACGGGACACATTCGAAATGGAATCGTTTATCCGTGTTTATGCTGCGGTGATACTCGCGCGGGAAATTATTGAGCCGATTGCTTAACTTGAGTGTTTTGGTGGGTGTGAAATCGGTCGAAAACGTCAAATCGGTTTGGGTATCCTTTTAGAACCTGGCCTGACCTATACAGAAATTCATCTTCTGCAAACAATATTTTATCTACTTAATACCATTGAGTAGATAGAAGCTAGGAAGTCGTTTTCGAGTTACCGAAATTAAAGAAACTTCTAAATTGCTTAACTTATTCAATTTCTTATTGCAGAAAGTAGTTCTTTCTAGGACATCATTACCATTATATTTAGTTATAACTTAAATTACGATTAATTTATTGTTGAAAACACAGTTGATAGATATAGGTAATAAGTATTAGTGTCCTGATAGTGATAGTGCCGTTAAAATGTAATCAATATATTTTCTGTTAGTCCTTGTCCTGTTAGATATGCCTTGCGATTTAGTCTATGAGTTACGTTACAGTATTTTCTACTAAGCAATTCTTGATGTTTAAAAATCAAATTGCATCACTGGTATTTAAAGAGAAAAAATACAAAGCAAACTAAAATATGGCCTAATATACTTAGCCCAGACTCGAACCCTTCGGACTTTTCAAATCGAAGGTCTCATAAAAATAATCGTTGGGAAAGAAATCGCCAGTAAGACGGTCCAATTTTGTTAGGAGTTTCCATAGATTCCGACATTTTATAGACAACCTGATTTTGCAGTAGTACCTGTATCCCTTTGTGCATTGCATTTACCAAATGATTCAGAGTTTCTTCGAGGTCCCGAGTTTCGATAAGGTTTCGATAAGCCATCAAGTTAATAAACCCACAAGTTTCCACGAATCTGGGACCTTGCAGGCTTCTGAAACTATATTGACACCAGCTTTAAGTTGAGAATCAAATGCTCCAAGAGTCTCTAAGTTTGCTCTAAACTCAGTTTTTGAAGTTTCCGATTCTATATAAGCCATCAAGTTGATAAACCCACAAGTTTCCACGAATCTGGGACCTTCCCGGCTTCTGAAACTATATTGGCACCAGCTTTGAGTTGCGCATCGAATGCTCCAAGAGTCTCTAAATTTGCTCTAAACTCAGTTTTTGAGCTTATGTATTTCCAATTGAGTTTTTATGGACATTGGAGATTCGATAAGGCCCCTCAAAATTCTATTGGCGCTAGAGATTTCATAGGGAACCTGGCTTTTCATACACCTCGGAGTTTCTATGCGTAATTCTGATGTTTCTAATGACATAAATTCACCATTTACTGAATATTCGAATTGGTTGGGTTTAAATATGTCTCGAGCTCGATTTTAACATAAGGATTCCTATTTCCGACAATAAAATACGTTCCAGTGTAACAATAGACACCCGAACATGTATATTTAAAAGCATCCATAAATAACTTCACCCAGAGCTCACTGGAGTAATGATTGAAATGGAACCAAAATTAACCATAAATTCGATAATTCGATCCACGATAAACTTATCCCCATGTCGATTCGCGTGCCTTATCGCGTGTCGCAAAACGCATACGCCCTTGCAGTTACAAATCGATGATGGACGCCCATACAGCCGTTAACCTCAAACAACACACACACACACGCACCAGCGGCACGTGGCACATCATCTCCCGAGGCGTAACCTACAAACCGACCCACCGTGACGACGGCCATGACGACGATGACACAGGACATCGGCCAAGGTGGTTAGCTGTGTTGTTGTTTTTCAATTTAAGCTTCAACTTTTGTACTCTCCCTTTTAGCAAGTTGCGCTGCTGCTGCACCGCTTATCAGATATCGGTCAGCCAACTTTCAACCCCCGTTAAAATGACCCGAAACAGATTGATTCACGCAAAATGGTACAGCAAAGAAGGGAAAAGTGGTTCCGGAGAATAAAAACAGGCTCACAACTGGTCAGATTTTGATCGGATTAAATCGGAAGGTTCAAATGCTGGTCATGTGTTGGTGGTGTTCGAAAAACACACGCATTCACATTAGCTAATTGAATAATTTATTGCATTCGAATCGGGATCGGATGCATCGGTGCACCCGCTGGACACAGCTGAAAGTCACAAACCATACCGGTCGCGTCCTAAAAGCGCAGTCACCCGCACAATCCCGGAACAATAGTGCGGTACGGGTACACCGGTTCCTACTTTAGAGCGGATCTACCGTAACACAAAAACAAGGGTACCCAGTGTTGGGAAGTTTAAAACGCCTTACGGGCTCCGATGATCCGATCAATTCCTTCCGTTGTTGCAATTGTTGCCCATAGGGTTCCCTTGGGCGTGTGCATGTGCCTTTAATTTGATTTAATTTGCCGACAATATGCCAACGCACAGATCCCGACAAATGAACCTTTCCCGTACGTACTACTCCCGTGACCTGAATGCCGCAGCCGTGCTTCTGCACCAGCTGGCGTTCGTCCGAAAAAAAAGGGCATCGGCTTCTTTTGTCTAGCGAGGTCGAAAATGGGTTCTTCAAAAAGGAAAAACGGAGAGTCTAAAGTGCGCCATAGCTTTCAGGGATAATTGCAACGATTTTCGACAAAAGTGGCACAAAAGGCGATCCTTTCAAATCAACACTTGTGCAGGAGGATGGAACGAAAAGTAGAGTATTTGCTAGATGCTGGGCACACGAGGAGCAACGTGAGGATCTTGTTTTTGCAGGTAGCTGTTGGAGGCCTTCTCACAAACTGTATGGACGTGTCCTTTATTGTTGGTTCTATTTACCACACACATACACACACCCAAAACACAGAAGGTTTGATGCAGTTCCAACAAATTCTAACGTCCAACGCCAACTTCTTGGTTGTTTTTTTTTGTCTTCCATTATCCCGGACATTCCATTACTTCGGATCGATTAGAAACCAACCCGGAACGTCAGCTTGACCCAGACCGAACGATACACGGTCAATGGTAGTTTGCCGAAGTTTGCCGATCGAAACACAACAACCGCAGGGCCAGTTTCTATTCCAACAATCCTACTGGACCTGCAGCGAACACACACACATACTGACGCTTCTGCTGATCGATGTAATATCGGTATCGGGGCCTCAATATCTCACCACAGGAGCCACTCACCATCCGTCCAGTGCAAAGCATTGTGGGCTTCCTTTGCCTTCCTTGTCTTGTGTAACTTTTCCCTTTGTGCGTGATGGAACGTGAAGCAACGCAACATCAAAAGCGCATCCGATTCCGTTTGAAGTGCATCAGGGACCACCCACCCACCCGAAAGAAGCACCACACCGACCGACCCCTCAGGGTGGTCAAATTGCACCACATCCGATCGGCGTATACCTGATCGGCGGTCCCGAAATTGAAGGACTACCCACTGGTTGTGCTTATCCCATTGGTTTTTGTTTTTTTACTGTTGCTGTCCTATGTCCTTGTTGCTGCTGCTGGACACACACAGTTTTTTGGGGCTTTAGCGAACAATTGAACCACTTTTTCGTTCATTAATACGCACTCGCATTGTTCTACCGGCGGATAGGTGAAATGGCAAAAACCGGTGGTTTGAGCGGTTGGCAAAACATCAAAAGGACATCGAGCTGTAGGAGGCAACAGCAGCAGCAGCAGCAGCAACCGAAGCAGCATGGCACCACTCCAGGTATAGATTAGCATGCACGGTGCGGTGTATAATAATGGCTTCGTAATGAAGCGTTTTTGTGTGTGGTTCATTGGATTTACAGGGGTTTTAGCATATTCAAAAACAATGTTGATAAGTTATGTTAACTCAGCAATTATCCACTCACAGTTGCCTTGGCATGAATCCTTTCTATTTAAAATGCTTTACGAGTGGTAAATTATATCTACAAACAATCTTTTTTTTTTATACTGATAAGCTTATCTTTAGGTGGCTTATCGTCTACGCTGATTCATAGGGTAACCAACAGAAAGGTGACTGACAGAGATACTACATTAAATCTACAAATTTATCTGCTTACTTATGGTCAATAGTCGCTACGATTAAAGCATAAGCATTTTTAGTATTTTTTTCGTAGTGTGAAAGACGATCGTCATCAAATAATCGTATCCGGTTCGTTGCTTCCATTAAGTAGATAAGTCTTCTAAAGGTGGATAAGGATTAAAGAGCTGAGTATCAAATCCCGTCCGGACTGACTATCTTGTTATGCGGTTAAATTAAGTTAAGAAAGCAAGTCAAAGCAAATCAAAGGGCAAGACCTTATGAGGTTGTAATGTTCTACTCTACTCCCAAGGACAAGAGGAATAAAAGAGGTCTTTGTAGTTACTTAAAAAACCATTGTTTTTAGCTATTTGTTTAATCGAAAACAGTATCCTTCGATGGCGATACACCGATGATTATAGCGAACTCGCCACCTTTTCTATGCCATTTTTATAGTAAAATTGACTTCTGTTCTGACGCTATTTTTATTGAAAAGGAACTAGTTATCAATCTGCTCGATGGGGACATGCTGAAATGGGAGTTGAGTGAGAGAAACCCTTTGAAACCCTTTACAGATCCTGAAAATCGCAAGGATTAAACTTCAGTGGCGTCATCTATTTGTCAAATCTAGTGATGCGAATAACGATTCTTTAATAGATTGAGTGTAGTACTAATCATTCAATTGTTCGTTGACGAGCCGTTGCGCCGACTAGACATACGAACTAGAGATGAGAATAATCACTCTTTTCGCAGAGTTGAATCAGAGTGAGTGAGTGGTTACAAGGATTTGAATCTTTGACTCACTCTTTAAAGATTCATGAAAAAAAATACTCTAAACTTATTCTTAAATTACTTTCTACGTTTCAACTCACTCACACTCTCTGCGCCGACTAGTAACTCCTTTTGGCATCAAACTCACTCCTATTGGCATCAAACTCACTCCTTTGAGTTCAAACTCACTCCTTTTGGCTTCAAACTCACTCCTTTGAGTTCAAACTCACTCCTTTTGGCTTCAAACTCACTCCTTTTGGCATCAAACTCACTCTCACTCGCTGCGCCGACTAGTGCCTCACTCCTGTTGGATTCAAACTCACTCTCACCCTCTGCCACGACTAGAGACTCACTCCTTTTGGCTTCAAACTCACTCCTTTTGGCATCAAGCTCACCCTCACTGGCTGCGCAGACTAGTGCCTCACTCCTTTTGGCTTCAAACTCACTCTCATTCGCTTCTAACTAGTGACCTACTAATTTTGGCTTCAAACTCACTCAATAAGAGTGAGGAAGTCTTGGTCAATAGTTGCCGCATCGAGTGAGAGTGAGTTTGATGCCATAAGGAGTAAGCCACTAGTCGGCGCAGCGAGTGAGAGTGAGTTTGAAGTCAAAAGGAGTGATTTTGAAGCCAAAAGGAGTGAGTTTGAAGCCAAAAGGAGTGAGTTTGAAGCCATAAGGAGTGAGTTTGAAGCCAAAAGGAGTGAGTTTGGAGTCAAAAGGAGTCACTAGTCAGCGCTAAGATTGAGAGTCATAAAAAATCTTTATGCTGAGTTGAAACTATAAACTCCTTTGCAAGATTAAACTCACTCACTCACTCTTACTCATTGTGCACAACTCTAATACGAACTGAAGGTTCAGAGAGCTGCAGTTCATTTACAAAGAATGGCCATTGTCAGAGTGGCTTTCTGCTCGTACATTGAAAACTGTGAATGAACTTTGGCTCACTGAACCTCTTTTTTATTCATTCAAATTGTTTGCCTTAAGGGCTTCACAAAATCAATTAATCGTAGAACTAAACATACATTACTGATCCAAATTGATCTCCAAAGAGAGGGAAAAGCTCCTGCATCAACCGACCTTGTGAATAGACGAATTAAAATAGGAGCAATCGCCTTCCTGGAATCAATAAGTGCGACAGAAGGGATGCCGTCGGGACCAGGACAGAAGGAGCGCTTTAGCTGACAAAATGTGGTGAGCACCAACTGCTCATCGATGTGCACCGCCGAGTGAGCATTAGTGGAGTCCCGAGGAACACCCAAGAGCCCGGCGTACGGAAGAATCGTCGTTCCTAATTTTATTGCGGGTAGACCATTCCCTCAGCAAAAAGGTTCAGACTCTGTTCGCCCATCAGAAGTCAGGACACCTTGTGTTAGGTTTCAATCATTTTTAACATGGTCGGAGTGCATGTCCACCTGGAGCACTATGAAGTAGTCTCATCTACACCAGTTTGCCCAAATCTTGGCTATAATTTGCCTCGGTGTTGTAGAGATTATAGCGAGTAATAAAGAATTTAATAGATAAAAGAGTGTAGGGATTGAGATTAGTGGGAAAGAGAAATTAGGACGTAATTGTTTTGAAGAAGAGCGAAAGAAGTATAGAAATTAGTATGAAGAGTAAATATAAACTCCTGCAAGAAAATATTAAATATCCAATTTCGATAGGAAAGCCGTTAGGATAACAATTTGAATTAAGGCGAATCAGAGAAACGGCGAAATATGTCATCGACGGTGTTGTAGGGCGAAAGAGAGAGAGAAAGAAAAATGATGTGAATGAGATGAGACGTACGATATGACAGTCTTGTAATTGAACTTAGAGAAAGAAGACGTACGTAGGAAGGTAGCTGAATAAAAATGATTGGAAATTGTAAAAAAAGGATCGTTTTATTAAGCAGTCATGGGCGACGATTACGACAGGTGTTGCTGTACAATGAATTCAAGAATTCGTACTCACAACTAGCTGGTCTCATCAAGTAGAGTACTTACTCCACTAACAACGAAATTGAGTCAAAAGGGAGACTTCTTCACTTGAGAATAATTTTATGACACAAATAGACAATCGGCATCAGTGACTATCGAAAGAGAGACATCTGTTGACAAACGGTAGAAGCATGGTTTTACACTAAATGGTTAGGCACCAACAAAAAAAAGGAGCGAAATCACTTATCGAGAAAGTATAAACATTCCATTACGGACGACCCATTAAAAAGTAATTCAATCTGAAGCTATAACACTTTAAATTCTTAACAAGTTTACAATTGTTAAACCGCACGAAAAAAAAGCACTCTCAAATGCAAATATCGGTGCAATCAATAAAAGCAATATTTGCTAATTACGCGGTATGGTAATTAAAGAGCTTTCAACTGAAGCTCCCCAGCTTATCAATTAAAACGCCCCAAACCATATGGGCAAAAAAAGAAGAAAAAAAGATTAATTGCTTTTAGACAGAAACAGGTACAGACATTCCACATCACAGGTGCCATAACTGCCTAATAGTTCGTGTAAAACTGGTCAGGCAAACAGTGTTGCGCTGCTCCAAACGGAAGGCCAACAAACGATACGATGGATGTGTGTTAAATCGACCGCTGGTGTGATTGCAAACAGCTCCAGGAAATAACGGCCGGGAAACATAACCTCATATGTCAAGCGAATCCTCATTCGCTCGACACAGACACTCGCACACACACACACGGACAAACTATAATCAAGTCTACTAGGAACGTCTAGGACGACGTCCTCGTGCTGAATCTCTAAATGAAGCATGAAATGCCGTGTCATTATCGTGTCATCATAAATCTCACTCAAAGCTTCACCCTCACACCCTGTCTTACCTGTCGTGCGTTTGTATGTATATGTGTGTCCCGAACCCCCCGCATAAAGAAAGACCTTTTCAAGAGGGGAGAGTAAAGTTTTGTTCGAAGTTATAAGTGGAAAGTGCGACCGCCCCAGCAGGATCGTCCTCGGATGGGAAATCGAGTGAGTGATAATGGAACGCTTTTTGCCAAACCTGCCTCCAAAGAGTTTAATCTTAGCAATCATTCAAAAATATCCTGTCCCCGACTCGATCCGGAGTGCGCACCACTTGACAGCTGTGTAACGGCCCTGGTGTGATTGCAAACAGCCCCAGGAAATAACGGCCGGGAAAAATAACCTCATATGTCAAGCGAATCCTCATTCGCTCGACACAGACACTCGCACACACACACACACACACACGGACAAACTATAATCAAGTCTACTAGGAACGTCTAGGACGACGTCCTCGTGCTGAATCTCTAAATGAAGCATGAAATGCCGTGTCATTATCGTGTCATCATAAATCTCACTCAAAGCTTCACCCTCACACCCTGTCTTACCTGTCGTGCGTTTGTATGTATATGTGTGTCCCGAACCCCCCGCATAAAGAAAGACCTTTTCAAGAGGGGAGAGTAAAGTTTTGTTCGAAGTTATAAGTGGAAAGTGCGACCGCCCCAGCAGGATCGTCCTCGGATGGGAAATCGAGTGAGTGATAATGGAACGCTTTTTGCCAAACCTGCCTCCAAAGAGTTTAATCTTAGCAATCATTCAAAAATATCCTGTCCCCGATTCGATCCGGAGTGCGCACCACTTGACAGCTGTGTAACGGCCTCCCAAGGAGCACCGGAACCATTCCCCCGAGTTGGGTGAATGAAATCACTGATGAAGCATTTAGTACGTTCAGCAGTAAATCAGTATGCAAATAAACGTGCTAACGTGGACGACTAAGTGGAACACCGGCTGACTGTCTGTTCAACCCCCGCCCTCGGTAAGCAGTTGAAGGCCGACAAACAGTGTCGTCAGTGCAACGCACGGGCAACAAATGCTCAAATGCTTGGCTGGCATAACCCGGAACATCAAATGGTGGAAGGAACGAACACACCACCAGCCCGATATGTGCCTTTTGCAAGTCTCGGCTGGATTCCGGGCAAGCTGAAAGCAAACGGAACACAGTGCACTGTTGGGTGGTATTACATGCGTTTACCCAGAACCCAAGGAAGGAATCCGACGCTTCACAAGCTCCCGGGAGACTCTCTAATCGAGTGTGGAGGAGTGATTTAAACTTCCACTACACGACATCCTACTGCTGCTGCTACGCTACATTAACTCGCAAAAGCCAACCAGGCTTCGCACCGTCCCCGTCTGGACGTTCGGTTGGGGATGCAGGCCTACGTCTACGCCAGCATTGTATTGATGCGTACGAATACCGTACGAGTAGTCGGAAGCACTACGGTGGGTCATTCGAGATTCGAGAAGTGGATCGACGTTGTGACGACCGTCGACCGAGGACTGGCCAAAACTTCCTTCTCCGGGGCTATGGTTTTTCGCACGAATCCTCTGATGTTATGAGAAGGACATCGGTAATTTATGACGATCATGTCCGCAACTACTGCCGGTTTTGTATGGGTGAGGAAGCGTTGCCTCTTTTTTTTGTGTTAAGCTTTTGTTTGCATGAAATCATTTGCTTGCACGAGTACGGGGCTTGAAGAGTACCGGAGGATGTTCGATGTGATTATCCTCGACATTACGAGTGAACATGCTTAAATAAATCGTACCACTACGGTGCGGTTGATTTCTATAGAGACGCCCTTAAAGTTGACCTGGATGTGAAAATTGTAGAACTTTACACAAAAACACACATTGAACGTTTCAACAAATTTTATACTAAATAAAAAATACTACTATGGGTATTAGTAAATAACATATTGTGTTTAATATGGACATTTTTCCATTTGTCATTTGTCCATTTGTTTTGGACTCAATTCAGGTCTTGCCATCGAGATGGTCAACTAAAAACCCAACTACCTGGTCTGTGCTAATCACAAAAATACCCGTTTGGAACATAAACTCTAGTAAGATCTACAAACCAGTGAACAATTTTGTTGCGCAGGGCAAACTTAATTCTTTTATGGGTAAGATAAACTTACTTTAAACATGTGTAATTTCAAAACAGCATGTTATTGTACAGTTTTTACTACAAACTTCTTGAAGGATCCTTACTTGAAAATTAAACTTCCATATTGTTATGAATCGATCCAAAAGATAATGTGAATAAAATACAAAACAAATCCATCTGTAAGGGAATAATATTAAAACAAATAAACAAAATAGATGCGTTTATGAATACATTCTCCTACTAAATACTGTGGCTCTATGGAAATTAGACCCAGTGTAAAGCTCTACCGCGTCGATGAACTTTACGGCCATAGCAGTGAACGCATAGTCCCGACACTTTTGCAGCATTTATTGCATTTTCCCGCTGTCCTATTTCAACAAAAATAAAATAAACTACTGGCCCCCCCGTTGTGCAATTATGTTGTGCGATAATAAAATATTATACCGATATTTCCCTACGTCTGCCTTTGAGTTTACAGCCCCGAGGAATTGATAGCTTACAAAAATGGTACCAACCCACAAATTAATGGTTCGAGTGACCTAAAAAAATCAACCAGGGTTTCGTTCATTTGCTTTTGTCACAAGGGTTTTGCAAAGGGTACCACGATCGGATCGATCGGGTTAAAAAAACACCACCACATGGTTCTCTATAGTTCCATTTGCTCACGCTGCTCTGTGTGATGAGCGAAAAACGGATAATGAGCTACATGCACCACAAAAAGAACAGATCCTCCGCACCGTATCTCCATTCCAAGGAACACACGATCATGGGCATGGAAAAGGGATAGATGAATGGTCTTCCAGGATCAGATTACAAACACAAACATACACACGCACAGACACACCTCCTCTTACCGGGATCTCGAGCTTAAGGGGGAAACGTTCAACATTTACATAATGAGAACTGCTTTCTAATCACCGAGAGCTTCTAGAGCTAGGGTGGATGTGTGAAATGGTCGTAACGTTACAGACATTGCGCTAGGATTGAAATGGCGCACATCCATTGTAGGTGGGCTTTCGGTGCAAAGTGTAACATGATTTATGTTCGTATCCAATTGCAAAGAAAAGGAGAAAAGAAGGAAACCTGAGGAACTTTAAGGAGAGAAAAACTGAATAAAGTAATCAGCATTCTGTTTGAGGACGGTATCTGTGTATTTGCGTATGCGACAATGGGATTAAAACCCGAACATTCTTGAATTTTGTTTTTCGTTGTATAATCGGTGAGTGTGGAACGATGATGCATTACTGTAAATAATAAAAAGAGACCAAAGTTCGTTTAAACTCATACGATATTGTTGATTTTGTTGTTGCTTTCAATGTTTTATCACAGTGAAACTCGTTACATTGAAGCTGTCTAATAGGGCAGAAATGTTGTGAATAAATAAATTGTAAATCAACAAGAATTTAACAGAAAAAGCGTCCAGAGTTCGACGTTGCTGCCGAGCAATTATTTATAACAAAAAATCAATCTTTTCACACGCAATAAATATACAATAAATAGGCAAAAATAGGACCTCGGCCTAGAGATCAACGAGGCAAAAACCAGCGATCCTGCTAAACAACAGGATTTTACGCAGGGGTGATGTACAGATAGGTCGTCCAAAACTTCGCCTATCTGGGGTCAAAAGTCAGCACCGACAACAATATGGGCGTTGAATTGCAGCCTGAGGAAACTTCTGCACTCAAAATACCTGTCGCGACGGACGAAGCTGGGACTGTATAGAACCTTTATCGTCCCAGTACTCAAATACGTCACTGAGACATAGACTCTGTCCAAAACTGGCGAAACCCTATTAGCCGTGTTCGAGAGGAAGATGCTCAGAAGGATTTTTGGCCCCGTATGTGTGGAAGGAGCTGTACGGTGATCTTACCATCGTGCAGCGAATCAGGCTCGCCAGGCTCCGGTGGGCTGGTCATGTCATGAGAATGGCACCGGACGACCCAACCCATAAAGTCCTTTTAGGCCGTCCACATGGACAGAGGAGGCGTGCTAGGCCCAAACTGAGATGGAGTGATGGCGTTGATGCGTCCGCCAGAACGGCCGGGATAATGGATTGGCAGACGAAGGCGCTAGACCGTGAGCGGTATCGAGGGTTGTTGCAATAGGCCAAGTAAATCCAGGAGGAGCCAATTTCATTTCTTGCTCCCCCAACGTATTCATACCGTGCTTTAATATTCTAACTAAGAGAAGCAAACAAAAGCATCCTTTCTCAATACTTTCCTTGAAATGATATTTGCAACAACTTTTCAAAATGCCAATTCAATACTTCAATCGTAATTTACTCGTACGCATTTTTTGGAATTCCATTGTACAAAATGACATGTACTAATTCAACTAACTTATTTTAGCGAGCCGATTCCGCCTGCCAAAAGATCACTTTAGCTTCCACCCACTTGCTAACCGCATTCTCCCTCCCCATTCTCTGATATAGTCCACTAACCTGCAGCAGTTCTATCTTTCCGTTCCCTTTAATGCTGCTCCATGTAGATCGTGCCGTCCAGCGCTAACATTCCTTCCTCGCCGAGTGTATCTTCACTGATCCCGTTCGTACTTTCTCCACCGGTCATATCGAAAAGCGGTGTATTGCCAGCACTCGCCGCACTTGTACCGCCAGCACGCTCCTTTTCCGAACTATCCTTCAGCTTCTTTTCGTGCACGGAGCTGACGTGCCGTGAAAGATTCGATGGGTCGGAAAACGATTTCCCACAGTGCTTACAGCTGTACGGCTTTTCCTGCGTATGCGTTCGCACGTGCTTCGTCAGCGCCCAGCGCTCCACGAACGACCGCGGACAATCGCCACAGGCAAACGGTTTCTCGTTCCGGTGACGGCGTAGATGGGTGTTGTAGTGTTCGCGCAAAATGAACGACTTGTCGCACATGTCACATTCGTACGGGCGCACATTTTCGTGCCGCTTTACGTGTGCCTTGTGCTGCGAGCTTGTCCCGAACCGGGCCTCACACACACCGCACTGAAACGGTTTATCGCCCGAATGCACTCGCTGATGCTCTTTCAAATTGCCTCGCTGGGAAAAGCGTTTCGAGCAGTGTTCGCACTCGAACCGTTTTACCCCGTTGTGCCAGTCCAGATGCTTGTCGAAGCCGGATTTGTAAGCGAACTGTTGATCGCACATCGTACACCGATAGCGTTTCGTGTCCTCGTGCGAGCGGGCATGCTTCGTAAGGGTGGAACGCGTTTTAAAGGCCGCCTCACATACCGTACACCGGTGCATACGATCCTGGACGTGCGTTTGGCGGTGCCGATGGAGCAGATTCTTCTCCCGGAACGCTTTCCCACACTCGATGCACACGAACGAATGGTTGTCGTGTGCGTGAACTGCCTCCTCATGCGCCAGTACGGTGTTCAACCCGGCAAAGGTGTTATCACAACTATCGCACGCGTACACATTGTCTGCCTTCGATGAATCGCTTTGGTTTTCGCTTCCGTCCTTTCGTGTGCCCGAGTCCCGTGAGCTTTCACCCTTTCGCTTCGAACCACCGTCGTTCGGTAGCTGCAAACCTTCCACCATACCTTTCCCGATGTGCAACGTTTGCTGCTGATGAACCAGCAGCTTTCCATTCGAGCCAAACTTTAGCAAACAAGCGGAACACTCGAACAGGATGCTGTGAGTTTTGCGGTGCTTCAGGTAGCGTGGTTCCCGGGCAAAGCTTTCGCTACAAATGTCACACACGAACTGGGCACTGATTTTTTTCTTCCCCGTAGCATCTTCCACCAGCACCAGATTGCCGATGTCAGTTTTGCTGTGATTGTGGTGAACGAACCCAATCACACGGCCACGGTTTGTAGCCGTTACTTCCGATTTTACGATCCAATCTTTTTCCTCGGACTTTTCCGGCACGATCGGTTCGGCTGGTTGTGTTTCAGGTACTGTTCCGCTTTCCACCTGCTCCGGCAAGGTTTCTGCTGCTGCCGGTGGTGCAGGCGGTGTGGGTTTCGGTGGGGTTTCGATCGGTTTGAACAAATCTTCCAGTTCGAACAATTCCAGCGGTACGAGCAGGCTCTCCTTATCGGCACTTATCATATCCGGTTTCGCAAACAGCTCGGTCCATTCCGGATCCATTATATCGTACAGCGTGCCGACATCCTCCACGCGCGTACTGCCGCCACTCTTCTCGACCGCCGCTTGCTGCTTCTCACGCAGCTGCTCTATTTGCTGCTGGCCCTTCAGGATCATCTCGAAGAATTGAGCTGTCGATTCGAGCTGAATGTGACACCCGGGACAAATCCAGCGCGGTAAAATACCATCGTTGTGCACCTGAAGTAACGAAAACGAATTAATGTACATACCAGAAGCAAACTATCCCAGTGCAAGAGGACACACACTTACCTTCACCGGCAGGTACTGATTAATTAGCCGGCTTACTTCACATTCACCATTCGCGTCACTTTCCCGAAACAATGGACGTCCATTTTCGTTCCTTTCGCCGCACAACCGACACACTTTCGAGTCGAAAAGTAGCGTGTTTGGTGCTAAATTTGTGTCCAGTGCGGACATTTTTCCTTTCGGTACCAGATTGTTACTTTGTTTACATCGGTGAGGGTGTTTTTTGTGTGTGGATGGTGTGTATTGTCGGCAAACGGGATGTCGACTTTGCTGTCAATGGGAAGAGTAGTGAGGATGGGTATTATAAACGGAGCGGATTCACTGCTCAAATAACAAAGGAGGTGAGAAATAGGCAATGAGATATTTTGCTCACTCACCGTATCAGTAGAGTTCAAAGTCAACGTTGTGGAGTTTGAAACAAGTCGTTTCGTGTTATTTCTCGAGGCTCTACCTCTAACTCTAGTTACTAACTCTAGTAATTCCAGCTTCCTAAAAACAGCTGTCTGACGTTGCATGAGATATACGAAATCGGATGGAGTTTCTATGCGATGCATTGCGCTATGTTTTCAAAACTAACACACTACTTTTACGTGATAAGAAGTTTCAAAACACATGTTCTTTTTATCAATTCCCTTTCCTGCATAACTTTAAAGCTCATCTACATTACTTAACCCAATAGCATATTATTGCAGTTTCGTTCGTTGGTGAGATGCCACCATCTCGCGCATCGACTCTGCCTTTTGGGAACATGACTGTCAAATCTGTCAAATCTGTCCGAACCGATATCGTTACTTGGGACGCCAGAGCAGCAAAACGCTAGCCAAATTTACGTAGAGAGTGAAAAGGATTAAAAGTTTGTGAATTTAGCTAACTAACGGCCCCACTAGCTTAAGTTCCACCTGTGCACGGTTTTCGCTGAGTCCGTGCTGTACAACTATCCCCATTTACCGTCTAGCAAATCCATTTACTTTCCCCAAAGTAAGGGAGAAAAAGTAGCAGCAGCCCGAAGAAAGCAATAGCAAAAATGGTAAGAAGTGTGTTATCGACTTTTGTTTTCTCCACCGCGAGCTGGATGAAATCAATAAAACAGAACGATAGATATATGGCTGCGCGCTGCGAGATGGAATGGAGAAATTTTACAACATGGTAGCTGACTGCGGGTTGTTTCATTTCAGTCGTTCGCGGAAAGATTGACCACCCTGATGGCCCGTCCCGGCCAGGACAATGTGCCGCGGGATGATGTGCCGTGGCATCTGAAGTACGGTGGACGAGCGGCGGGAATCGTCGGTGGATTCTGTGAGTAGATTTATCGATCGGTTAACCGAAAAGCGGAAGCGGGTCGGTGTCCCCTGGCAAACCGTCGACCGTTTCCACTTTTGGAGAGTGTACTATGTGGCGTGTGTTTGTGTGTGTGTGTGTTTGTGTGCTATTTTCCCAATTGGTTATGATTTATGTAGCAAAGGCGAAGGACACGAAGAAAAAGACAATTTGATTAGCATGAGGGAGAAGACGGCTTTTTAATGGGTGACAAATCTCAAGCGATAAGAGATAAGGCAGGCAGTGAAGCAAAAATGAGTTAAAATGTCACCAGAAGGAATGGAATTACGTTTCTTTTTTATTAGAGTATTTGATTAAAATCTGTGCGGCTATGTATATTCACCGGAAATGGTATGTGTGCGCATAGAGTATCCCTTGGAGAAGCCTTCAAAGTGATAATAGATAAAGTGTGAAAATTAAGAAACGAATATGTGACCGTGCAAAATCATGGACCGTCCGTCGTGTAATACCGTCAAAAATGGCCTTTCCTCCCCCTTTGTCGAGCGTCTGGCATATGCCACACAGTTCTCTGGTGAGGGGAGTTTTCACTCGCAGGGAAAATCTGGCTAATACCCGCGAGAAGAAAGTGAACGCGCGTGTCTACCGAGGCGAAGAGAATCCGCTTTACAACACACTCCAGCAAACTCGTTGTGTTGGTGACGAAAGCTTACGTGTGTGTGCGTTCGTTTGTGCAACTGTGTGCGTGCGTGTAAAGTTTATTTTTGGGACGAAAAGCAAGTGCGCTAGCTAATAATGCGATTGTATGAGTGTGTGTGTGTGCGTGTTAGGGGTGTGTTATCCTTTTTTCCCTTGCTTTTAGAAAACACCCAAGCAATCGTAGCAGGTTAGCCAATTGCACGCTTTTTTCTGGAGAAGCTTTCCATCATCTCACAACTGGTCGAAGTTTATTATGTAATTGATACCACAAATACAACGACAACCGTGCAGTACGAAATGCAATTCAGCTCGAAGTGGACCATGCAACAGGGGAATTTACACTTCGTCATAGCACATGAACCTTATTCTGTAAATCTGTTCGGCGAAAGTACGAGTTGGAAAATTTTGTTACACACTGTATTTACCCATTCGCTACGTATGTGAGCGAAGTAGGCTGAGCGTAAATTCAAAACATCATCTGCAAAGCCTTCACCATGCAATGCTGCAACTGATAAGCGAATTATATCGGAGTAACAAGAGTGGCGCTGCACCGCTTATACTGTGAGAAATGCACAGCATTGAAACTAAAACAAATCCCAAAATATTTGACTCGATTGAATAACGATACTACGTTAATTGTAGCATTGAATCTGTTTCATTATTTGGTAAGGAAGTAGTTAAGCGCTGCTTTACCCATTTTTTTAAATGTATATTAAAGTTAACTTTAAGTTTTCTTTGTATCAACACCGAATCATAATATACTAGGCGTCTCCATCAGGCAACTCCTTATGCTTGTTTTGTAAATAAACAATCTATTAACTGTTTTAACATTAATCGGTGTCTTTTTTTCATTCTTATACGAAGCCCTTTTTGCATTCACTTCTAAGAAAACGCTTTTTAATGGGTGACAAATCTCAAGCGATAAGAGATAAGGCAGGCAGTGAAGCAAAAATGAGTTAAAATGTCACCAGAAGGAATGGAATTACGTTTCTTTTTTATTAGAGTATTTGATTAAAATCAGTGCGGCTGAGTATATTCACCGGAAATGGTATGTGTGCGCATAGAGTATCCCTTGGAGAAGCCTTCAAAGTGATAATAGATAAAGTGTGAAAATTAAGAAACGAATATGTGACCGTGCAAAATCATGGACCGTCCGTCGTGTAATACCGTCAAAAATGGCCTTTCCTCCCCCTTTGTCGAGCGTCTGGCATATGCCACACAGTTCTCTGGTGAGGGGAGTTTTCACTCGCAGGGAAAATCTGGCTAATACCCGCGAGAAGAAAGTGAACGCGCGTGTCTACCGAGGCGAAGAGAATCCGCTTTACAACACACTCCAGCAAACTCGTTGTGTTGGTGACGAAAGCTTACGTGTGTGTGCGTTCGTTTGTGCAACTGTGTGCGTGCGTGTAAAGTTTATTTTTGGGACGAAAAGCAAGTGCGCTAGCTAATAATGCGATTGTATGAGTGTGTGTGTGTGCGTGTTAGGGGTGTGTTATCCTTTTTTCCCTTGCTTTTAGAAAATACCCAAGCAATCGTAGCAGGTTAGCCAATTGCACGCTTTTTTCTGGAGAAGCTTTCCATCATCTCACAACTGGTCGAAGTTTATTATGTAATTGATACCACAAACACAACGACAACCATGCAGTACGAAGAAGGACGACGACGGAAAAAGGAACAGGATGCTGCGTTGGGATGGCAAGAGAACGCGCGCAAATGCATTTTTACAACTGACAGAGAATGCAATTCAGCTCGAAGTGGACCATGCAACAGGGGAATTTACACTTCGTCATAGCACATGAACCTTATTCTGTAAATCTGTTCGGCGAAAGTACGAGTTGGAAAATTTTGTTACACACTGTATTTACCCATTCGCTACGTATGTGAGCGAAGTAGGCTGAGCGTAAATTCAAAACATCATCTGCAAAGCCTTCACCATGCAATGCTGCAACTGATAAGCGAATTATATCGGAGTAACAAGAGTGGCGCTGCACCGCTTATACTGTGAGAAATGCACAGCATTGAAACTAAAACAAATCCCAAAATATTTGACTCGATTGAATAACGATACTACGTTAATTGTAGCATTGAATCTGTTTCATTATTTGGTAAGGAAGTAGTTAAGCGCTGCTTTACCCATTTTTTTAAATGTATATTAAAGTTAACTTTAAGTTTTCTTTGTATCAACACCGAATCATAATATACTAGGCGTCTCCATCAGGCAACTCCTTATGCTTGTTTTGTAAATAAACAATCTATTAACTGTTTTAACATTAATCGGTGTCTTTTTTTCATTCTTATACGAAGCCCTTTTTGCATTCACTTCTAAGAAAACGTGTAGATGCCAACGACACATGATTTTCTCAAGTCTCTATAGTATTACCGGCTGGTTTTGCGTTAGGACGAAATCTGGCGTGCTCGATATGGCCCAGACGCTGAAAACAATCAAAAGAATCCTCATCAAACATAATTGTCTTCCGTTTTCGTTATATTGCCTTTCCTTTCCGTAATCAATGCCCGCAAGAGATGCTGATAATAATTCATTATCATTTCTTTTCCTTTCCAAATGCATCTTCTTTTACAGTTGCCATCCTGTTCGGGCTGTACAACTGCATCGGTATACTGCTCGGTGATGTTTCTTGTTTGGTCGGTGGCATCCTGCAGATACTTGCCGGATTTGTCGTGCTAGCAATAGAGGCACCGTGCTGCTTCATATTCATCGACTATGTGCAGCAGGCGGCAGAGAAGGCAGACCAGCGACCGTACTGGAACCGGGCAGCTCTCTACTGCATGTACGTACTGGATCTTGTAAACGTTCCTAAACTAGTATTGTATGTGTGATGTGTGTATGTTTTTTTTTTCATTTTAGAATTGCTATCCCGCCGGTAGTCCTATGTTTAGGATTGGGAAGCCTGTTCGGCTGTGGGCTCATATTTGTTACCGGCATGCTGTACGGTATGATGGCGCTTGGCAAAAAGTAAGTAAACCGTATCTCGAAACGGATCTGTTTTCAGGAGGGCATTATGTAAATAATTTACTTTTATGTATCTACTTCGGTTGCGTACATAAATCTTGATTGTAATTTTATCAATTTTATTTTTAATTTTTAATGAAATACGTGTAAGCATATTAACAAACTAAAATATTATCAGCCAATTTATCAAGTTCGTAAACGAAATGCTGGATTATATTTAAATACAACGTGTCTTGTTTTTTTCATCTTCTCCCTATCTCGGAATCGTGCGCTACTACTACCATTATTACTACTACTATTACTACTCTGCTACTACTACTACTACTACTACTACTACTGCCAAACATAACAACTACCAATTGCTTCTACTTACAACTCCGCGAATGCAAAAACAAACTAAACATCATCATCATTACCAACACGATCATCATCATCATCATCCAATATCATCGTAAAACGTGTCGCGTCGCATCACGCAGAGGATCTCGTGAGGATATGGCGGCGATGGCCTCCCCGAACGCTATGTCACCGGTGCAGGGCGTACCGTCAACGGACCAACACTCCACCCTGATGGAGGATCCCGATGTATGGCGTCCAACATAAATAGTTCGCTAGTGTAGCAAAGCAACAAAACCCACAAACCAACCTACCATTAA
>KZ062822.1:5072-27397 GCA_002091835.1 Anopheles maculatus
TTTCGAATTCCTTCAAACGAATTTCCACCTCTACTTGATCCCGTTCAGGAACGAAATTTTCCAAAAATTTCTCGTACCGCGAAAGGGACGCCAACAAAACTGTTCGACGGGACGCCAAAGCGAGTGTTTGCACGGCCATAGTGCAGACGTGTGTGTGTGCGTGTGAGTGACCTACAGTGTGATGCGTGATGCGGCGAAAACAGCTGTACGGTGCACAAAGTGTAAACGATGTGTGTGTGGGTGCGTGACCTGCAGTGTAATGCGTGATGCGGCCAAAAACAGCTGTGAGGTGCACGATCCAAACGATGTGTGGTACCAACGGAAAACGGTGAACGATGGGACGATGTAGTGTATACGTGTGTGTGTGTGTGTGTGACCTACAGTGTGATGCGTGATGCGGCAAAAACAGCTGTACGGTGCACGAACCAAACGATGTGTGGTACAAACGGTGAAACGACGGAGTGTAGACGTGTGTGTGAGAGTGATCTGCAGTGTATTGCGTGATGCGGCAAAACAGCTGTAGGATGCACGAAAATCCAAACGATGTGTCCAAACAAGTAACGGTGAACGATTGATCGATCGAACTCGCGAAAAACACCAGAAATTCGAGCAATATCCTGGTCACGGCACCATGAAGATTCGCGGAGTTTCGGATCGATGTGTTGCAATAGTTACCAAACGTATTGTTGAAGTTCCAAAATTCAAGAGAGTGTATTTCCTATTTCTGCCCTATTTATAACTTTCTTATGAGTGTCGTGAACGCGAGCGACACTCATCACTACTCACTGTACCCTTTGAAATATTTCACTAAACCCAGTGATGAAATATTTCACTAATTAAACTTGACGAAACTAGTTTTCGATAAGTTAGTTTGACGCCCAAGCGTAAACACAGATTTTAATGCAGCTAACTAAGATGCTGGTTATTATATTTGTAAATGAAAATTTTGGGTAAAAGAAAAATTATGCTTAAATGTCGGCTGTTTCACATTAACATTCAAATCAGTGTTAAGAGCAAAACACGAACGTTTAAAGGTATATTTTTAACTACCCTTTTCCAAACCTAACGAAATAACCGATCGTCCAATGGCGACTCTTCAATGTAAATCCGCTTACCAAAAAGCATAAGTAAAACTCGTTCGGGCGCAAAAATATGTAATCTACATACTTGCCGCGTACATCGCTCCTATGATCCGTGTCGGTGGCTTCGGTGGAATTTGGCAGCTCTACCGGAGCGTTCAATTTGCCGGGAAGCGAAACTATATTTTCGTTTCGTACCCCGTTTTCGTAAATGCAGCTGATCCGACAGCACTACGAGCACGAGAGCACCGTACCGTTTGCTAACCCCATTTCAACAAGTTCTACTAAAAATCTAAGAACTACCACGTACCGGGGAATCACTACGTTCGCCATGAAATAGCGTGACATTGGCTTTGGATATGGTTTCCGTTTTAGGCGAAGTAGTAGAATAGCAACTCGCTTAGGTGCCTCGCTTCTCGTGCTCTTTCTCTTCGTTCAACGTTCCTCAAAACACTTCTCTGAATCCAACAGAGGCTGCTCCGAGTGTATACAGCGAGAGAGAGAGAGAGAGAAAAGATTCGGAGTTCGGAGCAGTTTATGTTGTGCAGTGTGTTTCAACTTCACTATAACTTGATTATCCGATCAAAATCACTATCTAAGCAGATTTTGCCCCCAGTTTGGCTTCGTGAGGATTTGTGTTGCTCAAGTTTTTCACTATGATTCAACCATCAAGACAATTTCGTATTTTATGGCCTTCCAAAATGTTATGATTTATTGTCGAACATATTTTATTAACCAGCAATATTCAATTTGTCGCTACAATTAACAAATACTATTGAACTGTTGGTGCATTCGTCAGCCTTTATTTTATAGCAGCAGACGAACCAAAGAAGCGTTCACAAAATCAGAACACATCTGCATAAGAATTAAGGCAGCGATAGTATGTCCCTGCCAAACCTTTGCTTTCTTTCATCTCCGGTGCTTTGTAACGACCGAAGCAGAAGAAGTTTGCAGCGCTGAAGTAGTAAGTTAAACCTAGGATGCCTGCTGCTCTCTAGCACCGCCAGGTTCATTGTGGGTACTCCGGTAAAGTTTCCCGCTTGACACGACCCGATTTCCTGTTGTCAATCCTTCCGCTTCATCCTAGCGGTAGTGCCACCCAGCCCTTTGGCTTTGTCATCCCCGCCCAAATCGTCAAGGTTCTGCATTGTAACGCGCCCCGGCAGCTGCCAGCACAGCTGTGGCCGGAGCTTGTGGTTCTGGCGAACACTAATTTTCCTCTTTTGTTATTGTAATACACTTGGCAGAATAATAGTCAGCATAAGTTCAAAAGTAGAGACAAGTTTTTCCATTTTAATTGGCTTCCTTTCACAGGCACAAAATTGCAGCAAACATCCAGCACCCGTCAGCTAGAAACCAGAGTCCAGGGTCGGTGCCCGAGACTAAAGCTCGGGTTGGGAAATGTCTGATGCCTACTCCCACCGACGCTACCAGATAGGATCATTCGTTCACCAATGTTTCGAATGCTTCATGCACGACCCCTGTTCGGGGGGAGAAGCTAACAACAGTTCAGATAATCATTTGAAGAACCCGGAACTGTTTACCAGCTTCCTAGTCAGTATCTAAACAAACAAAGTACACTCGACCAGCGGTAGCAAAACTTATAGCAGGCATCAGCAACCGAAGGAAGCATCAAGTTGCTCCAACCATCCATTGCCAGCTTCCGGGTGACAATGCGAGAGAGTGAAGATTGAATTCAAAGATTCTCCCTCCTTTTTCGCAGAGACTCTCGTTATCTTTGATACGCTTACAGAGACGCCAGGTGTGCACACTCGGGACCAAAGTCTTGGGGAGAACCGCTCCGAGAGTATTGTTGTGTGAATTATTAATTAATTAATTAAAATGAGTCTGTTTGATGGCATCTGTTTTGCATGCCAAGGTGGATAGGCTCGGGTGCCCGGGTTGCGAAACATTTGGGCATTGTTATTGGCCGGGTAAATGCTGATTCATGATTTTTTCGAACCCCGTAAATACCGTCTAATGCTGGGTTACGGTGAGAGTGATAAAAATCGACTTTAAAATTAATAGCAGCACCTACTTGACACCGTTTGCTGGAAACAGGCGGACAGGATGCTAATGAACACCGGATGGTAGATGTTCAACAAATGAGTGAATCTGTTCGATCGGCTATAAAGCAGACGATAGACAAGTTTTCTTAATGAAAATTTCAACTCCTTTACCTGGGAATTTTTAATTTGATGATCAATTTCTTCGGTGAAGTATTCTTTATTATTAGCAAACACCATTATCTATCGTTTTGGATATGATCCTAATTTCCCAAATATTAGGAACGCAGATCCAATTATTGTTCATTAGGCATTCCATTGAGCAGCATTACTTTGTTCCAACATTCGGGAAAATTGCGGATTCCTTTTTCGAAAAATGCTACGTCTTTTGACGTCCCTATCCAGGTATTCAGCCGGTTCTGGATCTTTTAGTACGATGAGAACTACTGATCAGTTAACCCATGTGCCATGGATCTGAGTAGATGAAAATCCGATGGTGCCAGATCCGGTGAGTACACCGGGTACGGTTACATCTCCCATTTAAGGGTATTTGAGGTAGGTTTTTTTTGGGGATGCACAACATGTAGCTCAGTGTTGTTATGCAGCAGAATGACTTTGCCGTGACGTATTCGGCTTAAACGCATCAATTGTGTTCGGTAGCGTACACCGGTGATTGTTTCTCCCGGTTTCCGAAGTTCGTAATAGATGATGAACGAGCTTGTCTCACCAAATACTCAGCAGAACTTTCGCGCTATGGATGTTCGGCCGAGCCGATGATGTTGGGGTAGGACCAATAGGACCTCATGATTTGTTTGCGTCTTGGGTTACTAAACAATATTCACTTCTCGTCTCGCGTCACGATTCTTCACAGGGAACCCTCTTTGTTGTGCAGCTGGACCAGCAATTCATACAAGACGAGCTTCCTTAGAGTTGAGCGTCCTCCAAGAAATCACTCCTTTCTGGATTAATCTTATCTGTTATTTATTTTAATACTAAGCAAGTAATATTTGACATTTAATAACTGTGTGACTTTTTTATTAACATCATTTTATAAAGTATTTACGAACATTTGGTTTGTTATACTTATTAAACCAAGTTTCCCCATATATCTTCTACCCGTAAGCTTCCTAAACACTACTTACACACGGTGAGTGTGTTTGCACCACTTATTTCCATTATTTACAAACTCAGGCTCAGATGGCTGAAAAGCGATTCTAAACCAATTAAATTGAAAACCTGCTCTACCCCTTAATCAACTAACATCCTTCATGTTTTTGTTTTAGAAAATACAGGTACAAATCCCACCACGCATAATGGTTCGCCTTCGTTCTGGGTTTTTTGTTGGACTGGCGAGAGGGATGTTTCTGTTTCGTGATGACATAGAAAAGGATTTTAATTGAACCAAAACATAGCTGATAGTATAACAATGCTTTGCTTCACTTTTATATTCTATAACTCTCTCCCTCTCACACACACACTCTCTTTTCTATAGCATTAGCCAGTATAGAGGCTCAGCAACACACCATCCTGAATTGGTATTCAATATCCCGATTTTAGTGCACTCGATCCAGGTGTAGGTTACGGAACCTCTAGTGTACTGAATGCGAATATCATGACGTTTTTTCCCCACTACAGTTAAAGCCTTACGGAGAATGAAATCTCAGTACGGGGAACCCGGTCGGTCCTAAATCCTTCGTAGAAGTGTGCGTAAAGGTGACGCATGTCATCGATACTTCGATTTATCGCATAGAGGTAAACGTGAACGGGCGTGAAGAACGAGATGCACAGGTTACGTGACGCAGGAGTTTTATCCATTCATTCGTACGACCAAACTGAGCGATTGAAAAGCTCGTTCAGTGACGTTCCCAGTGGGGTAGACAGGAATCCGCTCCATATAGTACATGTACAATCGAAACACCTCGCTTGTGTGACATTTCACATCCTACTCGCTCGCTCGCTCCATCCTATCTCTGATCTCGTGCTCACCCGCTCAGAACATCCTCCGACCGTATTCCGTTCTGTGTGCCGTAAGTGAAATAAATGTTTCCATTAGTTTGGAAAAATATAGTTACCACCACAGCACTAGTGATATTAATGCCCGGTGACAGGCCCAGGTTTTTGTCCATTGGCATCGGATGGACCGATAGGAATGGGTGGGAAGAAAGGAAGGACAAGTAGAGCATGCCAGACGGATGGAGCCAAAGTTGACAGATTCATCGTGATGCTCGAACTTCTCGAACTCGCTACGGCTGGTGGGAAGGAACGAGGTGGATCGCTTATATAGGCAAACGCCCGCCAAGGCAATGGTGTCGTCGGTCGATTGTTGGGCATTTCTATTTTCCATATGAAAACTTCATATCTCGGTTTTCTACGGCCGGTTTTCCGTTTGCTGCCGCACCGGTTTGCAGGATGATGATGAGTTTATGGTGTGCTGCTGCTGTTGCTGCATCGAGACATACTGGATGCACACGTCCTGGCAGCCGGTCCATACGATCCTGTCATTCTGTCCCTGGTGTCGGGATTATGCCGGCCGGTAGTGATCGTCCTGTTTGGCACAAGAGACGAAAAAGCATTGTCATGTCCATCAAAATATGGTTAAAGACTCATGCATCGTCTTCCATTTGCAGCATACGTTAGTGTTTCACATCCAATATGGAACTAATTTAAAATGTTGCATGCTCTGGGCTGAGCAGGTTAGGATCTAGCAACCGAGAAGGAAAGAAAACTACTTGTAGTAATGAATAATAACTGGAGAAGACACCACGAAAAGTTTTTGGTTGTCGAAACATTATAAAACACGTCAGTCAACTGTTATAAACACTTCAGTTATGCATAACAAAGCGATTTAGTTAACCTTTTCTGAGTCACTAGAACTGCAAAGCTGCTCTATTCTTGAATGAAATTACAGGATCGAATGATGTAGCTTTTGCTAAAGGAGAAATTATAGTAAAATTGAAAATACTCGCGAATCAAACATTGCTCGAGGCTGGAGCCGGATTTCAAATCATGTCCCGAAAATGAAATTAAGGAATCTTCTTCTTCTTCTTTCTTGGCCTAACGACCTCTTAAGGTCATGCCTGCCATTTCTGGCTTACTAGACTAATTGATACCGCATAGTTGGTTAGTCAATCCTCACTATGGGGGAACGGCCCAGATGAGACTTGAACCCCGGTCCTGCCGTGTGAACTGTCGCATCACCACCGGGCCGCCCCTAAGGAATCTAGAAATGGCTTTCGAGAAAATATTAATTAGCCTGATCTTTGTACGATATGCCAACACAATCTAATGAAACTTGCGAACCTAAGTAAATATTTATTTTCAAGCAAATCATGTGGCATTTTATCGCATCGCATTTTTTACGACAAACATTCTTGGCGCAACAGATTGCTCATTCAATCACAATGAACAGCTCAGTTTGTTATGACGATTAGTAATTACGGTGCCTACGGCCATTCCGATGGGCTGCACATGTCTTTATTTAAAGGCATCGATGGTTAGATGCCACATTTCAAAGAGTTTCAAAGCTAATCATGATGAGCAAGACCCCCACGTCTTTGATATTGCAACAGCTCATCAATGGTCATTGCTGCTCATGTAGCATCCACTCCCGTCCACTCGGAGCACCTGCCACATTTTCCACATCGTTAGTCATTCACCAACCGTTTGACCAAACGCTTGCCAATCACACTACCTAGCAGAGTGCAAGATCGGTCCATCACACACACACACATCCAGCGCGGTCCGGTACCCACAATCATCAAAGCGGTAGCAACATGCACTGAAAAATCGTTATATCTTGCCACCGCCACAACGCTACTGTTGCAACAGGAAGCATCAATGGCAAGGCTCCGGTCCCGGTTACAGGCTCTTTTAAAATTCTTCCAGCTGCAAAACAGGACAGGGGCAGGAAATTGAATTTGCTTTCACTCATAATTTAATAGCACTGATAATTGCATTAACCTAGCGTAGCCATTCTGTAGCTGTCCTCCACTACCGGTACCGGCGTACATTCTGTCAATCAGCATACTACCAGCGAGGGCAAATGTTTGAATGCATCTCCAAACGCTCTGTGCATGGCGGGCTTTAGCAGGGATGTGCAACATTTGCCGACTAAATTGCGCTTCGTTAAGAAGTGTCCAGCTGACAGCGTTAATAGAACAGTGCCAAAATCCATGAATCAACATGCTTGACGGGGGCCCGTGTGTGATAGTGAATTAAAAATGGATAATGGGGAAATCGTACATATTCTCATGTGTCGATTGTCAATTTGATGAACTGATATCTTAATTAGCAGATCAACAAACGTCACACAAACAATCCACTTCCGGCTGTACTGTTTACAGCAGCGCTGGGGATGAGATATTTGATTGTAGAATTGAAACAGTGTACCAAACACGTTTTCGGACGACATTTGTTTGCTGAACTTTGATGCCGTAATTCAATCGATTACCATGCGAAGAGAAGGAACAAAACTAGTCAGAGAATATGTTGCTTCTTTTGTCTGATTCATAGTCACTACAGAATTAATCCTAATAAAATGTCCTAATAAATTGTGTCATACAAATATAGAAAAATATTCCGCTCAAGTGAGCTCAAGTGTTAAGATATAGTCTAGACACTGTAGAAGTACCAGTTATTGTGGATGTCTAACGTTGTACTTTATTTTACTAGTTTTCTACTTACTCGTAGCTGGATAGTCAGTCCTGCGCACGCGGAGACGATCCAAACAAGACTCGATACCCGGTCTTGCCATATGGAGGATCCATCCTTGAAGCCATCATCCAGACATTATCCGTATATTCGTAAAAAATACTTTACTATTGATTGCTCATCGTTTATTGTGTTAAAAATTACGATACTGTTATGTGTATTGCACACAAAGACATCAGACAAGCTGGATCCCCGATGTAGCTCAATTTGAACGCTCTGAATGGATGGTTAAAGCATATAAAGCTTGCATTAAACGTTAAAAAGTGTTATTACTTAGTAATGCCTGCTAGTGGATTGAACAACCCACCATCTATCGTTATCAACACGGAACAAATTGAGAGAACCCCCCAGGTTACATACTTGATGAATATATTAAATGACAAGTTTAAGTTCCATGCTTACAGTGTAGAATAATAAATAAACTGACGGCATTCTACTTCTTGGTAAATATGGGTATATTGTTAGACTTCAACGGGTGCAAAATTACAGTAGGAGGTTAATATTGGGTTGTGGTCGACGTACGCCATCTACTGTTGTGTTACTGTTGTTCTACATGTTTGTTATACAGAAGATTGAGTACCAGATCATGGCTTTAATATTCCGATTACTGAACAGCCTATTACTCTGGTATCTAGGTACTGCATACAGATATATTTAAGTATATCGCATATAATCCCAGAACTCCGAAATTACTATCTCATTGTCCCATTAACTCTTTGTTTTTCAAGAGGATTCAAGGTAAAGCAGGAGAAATGTACTGTTAAAAAATGAGATTGGTTTTCTTTAGTGGAATTATGTTAGCGTGTATCGGTGCACTGTTTATAGTTAGTATTCTCAAACCTTTCAAGTGACAAAATGCATTATCCCATCAGTATCTCTGTTGATTGTGCATCTTATTTCGTTGCAGATTTGGAAAGAAACCCTATTAAAATGACGTCAAGAAGAATCAAAGCCTATTTTGGATTAGAACTAACCGGCGTAGATTATTTTCTCTATATTACTGTTTGTTTATGTTAATTTCAAAATCTATCTAAATCATATCTTAAACATAAACCGTTTATTTCATACTTACTTACTTATCAGACGCTATAACCGCAGTCTAGCGCCGTCGTCTGCCAATCCAATATCCTGGCCGTTCTAGCGGACGCTTCAACGCCATTACTCCATCTCAGTTTGGGCCTACCACGCCTCCTCTGTCCATGTGGACGGCCTAAAAGGACTTTACGTGCTGGGTAGTCCGGTGCCATTCTCATGATATGACCAGCCCACCGAAGCCTAGCGAGCCTAATTCGCTGCGCGATGGTGAGGTCACCGTACAGCTCGTGATACTTATCGTTGTAGCGGCTTCTCCATTGTTCTTCCACACATACGGGGCCAAAAATCCTTCTGAGTAATTTCGTCTCGAACGCAGCTAAGAGGGTTTAGTCTGTTTTGGACAAAGTCCATGTCTCAGAGGCGTATCTGAGTACTGGGACTATATAAGGTTCTTTACAGTTCCAGCTTCGTCCGTCGCGACAGGTATTTAGAGATATTGAGTTAACAATTATTTAATCATCTTGTAAATATTCTTCAATTCTTAAAAATGCAAAGCTTTATATTTTGTCAACTGAGATTAAGGCTTAACTATATCTTATGTCTTTTTGTAGTTGTGGTAAGAAACAACTTGTTTAACAATATTATTTATAACAAGAATCTTTTGTACATATTTTCAACTAGCTGATGTATGGTTGGAACCAAAATGATTCAAATATTAAATAATACATCACATCCAGAATCCAGGTGAATGTTCCAATAATTAAAAACATGGTGAAAAGTCTAATTCCCTGTGCTGAAAAATTATCCTTAAATCCTTAAATGTGCACCAATTTACATGAAAAGTACTTTGTTATCGTAAGCAAATAATCCATTTACATACGGTACATTGTCAGCATTTCGTTACACCATAGCATAGCAAAAGTAACTACCCCATGGAATCGCTCCATACCTTGACAGCGACCGTGACAATATGTAGGGCACTTCATAAAACGTCAACAGCAGTATCGTTAAATAACTTCTCACTTTTACCGATGAATACAAAGCAAAAATGCACCCGCCATCGGTTCGACAGCGATACAGACTACACTGACTTGCATACTTCTGTCAAACGTTGCTGTTGATTGAAGCGTTCCAAAGACATCAATCATTGCAATTATTTGTGTGTGTGTGTGTTTTTTTTTCTTCTCTCTTTCAATCGCCTTGTCACTCCATATCAAGAGAAGTATCGTGCCAGGCCCGCTTTTCAATATTCAGTCAAATTCGCGAGAATACATGGATGGTCGCGTAGGATGGTGTATTCGTTCTGTATTCGACTACAACAAGCACCACTGGCACGATGCGAGCGCAACAAAAAAAAAACGAGTAAAAGACTTTTATCCCACTTCGTTGGCATGACATTTTCTACTTTTGTGAGCCCTTCCCAGGCTCGTCCTATCAAATAGCAGTGGAAGAGAAAAATGACTCGTTGTGGAGGCTTTTTCGGTGTTTCCTTTCTGTAGTTCCTTTGTCTGCGCGCTGTAGGCAAACGATAGCTTCGGCAACGTGCCAGTAGACGGCACACGGCCACACGTTTCCCACACACGCCGGCGTTACCAACGAGCAAATGGTCAATTATTGATGGCCAAAAGTAGATAATTTGATTGATATCATATATTATAGGAATGATTTTTTTATGAAAGCATACGAGATGATGATATCGATTCAAGGTAGACGGCACACCAGCAGCTCGCAACTCAAAGTCATCCGACTTTGGCAAAGTTTTTCTGTTGCGTTCCACCATTATTCTTGTGCTAAACTTTGCTGCCCACTTTCCTAAACATCAAAATTTACTGTGATGGTTACGGGAACTGCGGCAGCGTGTAGTTTATTTTGTGTTTGTCACGTAAACGGCAAATGAACAAATCAATCCGTCGGTAATGCTTCTTTGATAAACGTATATTTATTAACTGTTTGTTCCGTTCTTGCATCCTGACCGAGCATTGATTCGCCACCGTCCACCGGGTAAACCATTCAACATAACGTTGATTGTCTGCCCAACCAAAAGCAGAATCGATACTCGCCGATACTCCGAGTGTTTTGTAGCTTCCCTGGGCCTGGGAATGGAAGTGAAAAAAATAAAATCACACCAAACATTTACTGCAAATTCAATCGATACTTTTTTGGCCGATCCCTCCAACATATCCCCTAACTGGATCGCAACAGTGGCAAGCGTAATCGAATTTCGTGAAAGACTTTTGCACTTTACCGGCTCCCGAGACCGGAACGAAGGCTGGCTGGTGTACGTATTTCTGTGGGGGAGAGTCCCCCAGAGACACTCGCCGGCATGATGGGCATAAACAGCCGTAACAAAAACCTCGAACAGGTAGGCAAACTTTTGGTCCGAGTATCCCGAGCCACCGGGCTGTATTCCCATTTTACTCGTACACCATTAATCTTCATCGTACGATTGCTTAATAAATGTCATAAATTTTGCTAAAAGAAAAGAAACTTCACATTCCAGCAGCATGTAAAGGTATGGTTTTGTTTTTTTGTTGTTTTTAATGTGCATTGAGCTTCTGTACCTGTTAACTGAAATGATAGATTGTTCGTTTAGGGCAGGTCAGTCTTGCTGCGTAATGACAGTTGATTTGTCTACTTGTTGGTGTAGTATAAAAAAGCTAAGAGTAGCACATTGTATTTCGATTCTAATGAATGCTTTTGACTCCAGGATAACTTAAAATTCTATAAAATAAAAACTCCATCACTTCTTCAATATTCCTCTTATCTGGCAAGTCGTTAAGCTAAAAGCAAAACGTATATTTTAGGGATTATCTAGACTACAATTACACATTTTCAAGACATAGGAGCTTTGAAAGATCTGTGACTTCTAAGTCATCTGTCTGCGGATGTTTGTGAATCTGAGTTTCGTATATTTCTGGTGGGTTAGAGCCACGATTGATCATAGTTGTGAGATTTGCTTTGCAGCTACGTTTCTACGAATTACGTTTCTTGTGCAGGATTGATTGTGCATTCCTAGGATGCAAATAATAGCGATAAGACAGAAAACTATGAAGAAAAAATGTCATACTATTGCAAGAGGCGTCTGCCCTGGGATATGTCGCAATTGAACAGTTAAAAACTTGAAGACTAAGTTCTCGACTTTTAATCTTCTAATCTTCGTGCGATTCATGCAATAAAGATTTCTTAATACATCTATGGCGTTTTTCAACACTTCGATTTCACCGCAACACAATTCTTACAACCCTTCTTAATCTTATACGTCCTCTGCAGTAATTGAACGATGAAAACTTTTGACGATCTTAAGCACTTCTTTGCACGAACAGAGCTAAGACATCTTCTTCTTTCTTGGCCTAACGATCTCTTAGGTCTTGCCTGCCATTTTTGGCTTAGTAAACTTATTGTTACCGCAAAGTTGGATAGGCAGTCCTCACTATGGGGGGACGGCCCAGATGAGACTTGAACCCCGGTCCTGCCGTGTGAAGACCGGCGCCGCTGTCGCATCTACCACCGGGCCGCCCCTTAGAGCTAAGACATATAGAAAGTATTTAGTCTCAGTGCTCACATATGATTCTGAGAAACGATCTCTTTCCAATGTTCAGTAGGATTTTCCGATTGAGCTACCAGTCTGGCGAGAGAACTATACAGGCATGATCTCGATCTCTTATAGTTTTGGTGCTACACGTTTGATGTAGTGACGCGATTGCCGGCTGCAGTCTAAATTGCAGGGGAGTGAACCACAAACCTTAGAGATATAAGGTATAGAAAGAGATATGTAGATACAGAGTGCAGTGCATGGAAATCCAGAACCGAAACCTCCCGGCTGATGGTATAAGTGAGGTATTGCGTTGGTAGCAACAAAATACTATGCATGCATCGCTCTTGAATAACTCTTTTGTGTTTTTTTAAAATGATGAGGAGTACTATGTGCTGTAGAGGGACCATCACCATCGTCCAGCAAATTAGACACACCAGACCTCCGTGGGGCGGCCCGGTGGTGTATACAATAGCGGCGCCGGTCTTCAAACGGCAGGACCGGGGTTCGAATCCCGGCAGACTGCCTCCCTGTACGCAGGACTGAATATCCAGCTACGGGTATAACTAAGTCACAGAAAGCTAGCAATAGCTAGCAGGCCAAGACCTACAGAGGTTGTAGTGCCAGAGAAGAAGAAGAAGATTTTCGCGGACTGATCATGTTATGAGTATGTTACCGGACGACCCAGAAAGTCCTTTTAGGTCATCCAAACAAACACAGGAGGTATGAAAAGCCAAAACTAAGTTGGAGTAATAGCGTTGTTGCATATACCAGAAAGCCCAAGATAAAATGTTGGAAATTTGAATTTAATGCTAAGGGTGTTGCTAAAGGTTTTAGATAGAAAGTATAGATGTTTTAACGTTCAGCTAAAAAAAACCTCTTCTTGTTCTTGTTCTTCTTCTTAACGACATGTTAAACAAACGTGGATTATGTCCCTAATAGATCCTAAGCAGAATGGAAACTGAGGGTCCTAAGATAGCGGACTCGTTGGCAGGACCAAAGACAGGAAAATGAACGAAATCTGGGTGCTCATTAGGTCTCTTTGCGGAATTTAAGGCCATATCTAGCTTATTGGTAAATATACCTCTTTCGATATTCACGTAGTCCCGTCAAGCCCACAAGCATCTATTTAGTTTGTTTAGTTATGATTTCTTTGATCCGCCCCTGCTGCTAGACCATGTAGGCCGTCTAATGGCTTACTACACTTATTGATATCACAATGTTCTATAGGTAGTCCTTCCAAGGAGGCAATGATCCGGATGGGGTGCAACTTCAAAAACTTGTTTAATGAACGCTAAATGTTTTCTCACACATTTTCGAAGTAAAAAATATCCAACATACTTTCTAATGCTCTCCTAAAGTAAATTCAACGAATCTTCATTATTTATAACCGCTAAACAAACGTCGATGCTGTAAGTGTTATTTTTAAGCATCCTTCGAATGTCTAAAAATGCCTCAATCGAAACCAAACTCGAGATAAACTCTTGCCCAAAACGGATAGAATTATGTCTCTGAATGATAGACACAATAAAAATACGTTCCATACTGATCAAAAAGTTCATCAATTACTGAACAACTTTCCCGGAACCAACACATCTAATGGAAGGCAGAGCAACAATGATACATTAGCCTGGTCGGCACCGTTATTCACTATGGTAACAATACTCGCATATTACCCCCGAAAGTACCTTTTTGGCCGTACGAAGAAAGAAAAGATATACTGTAAAAAGGACTCGTGCCGCTCATCATCCGAACCGATACCGGTGGTGGACGGCATCCTTACTGTTTTAACGAAATCAAAAACCTTTTATCGTGTCCGTTTCGTGTGCATACGGCCACTGTTGTAGGGTTGTCGTTCCTTCGCAGCATTCTATGGCAGACCGAAAGGGATATTAAATTCAAACTCTACTCACCATCATCGCTTACCTTGTGTTCGGGCGGTAAGGCGGAAGAGGACGAGGTAGCCCGGAACCATCAGTCGAGTCTCCCTGTTGTCGGACACGAACCGAACCGGTCAAACAGGGTGCCCGGGAACAAAGGTCGCTGAAGTAGCATAATCTTTTCATTTGAATAAATTCTTCGATTGGATGTATTTGGGTCATGTAACCACTCGCGCCACTCGCTCACGAACCCATTGAGCGACTGGCAAACAATGGCGAATGGTGTTTGTGTGTGTGTGTGCGCGTGTGTCTGTGCTGTGTGGTAGGGTATTGTGTACGTGGTGAAGTGTCCGGATCCTCTCGAAGCACTCGGAACTCAGCTTCTGACGAAGGTTTTCCAACAACGCTGAGGATGTTAACATTCGTATTATTACATTCTCATCCTACCAACCCCAAACTGCCCCGGCCCTGGTTTCCCTCGCCTCCCCCTAGTAATGGGTGTCAATTGGAGCATTTCATTTTGTAATGCCTTAATTAAGGCCTAGTGAAAAGCTCGCTCACTAGGGATGCTTGCCGCCTATCGCTGGATGGATGCAGATTGGATAAACGGCCGAATCCAGTCATCTGCGGTTGGAATATTCTCATTTTCATCCACTCGATCCACTCGATCCGCTTGCCGGACCCCATCCCCATCAGCACTGGCTCGCATATCCCAT
The DNA here is from genome assembly GCA_002091835.1 of Anopheles maculatus. Taxonomy (NCBI): domain Eukaryota; kingdom Metazoa; phylum Arthropoda; class Insecta; order Diptera; family Culicidae; genus Anopheles; species Anopheles maculatus. Next base: position 20,031 of record KZ062822.1, read on the forward strand.
TTTATTGGGACGAATTTTGTTTCTATTATCGGTTATCTGCGGCTGTTTACGTTGGTTTTGTTGGTGGAGTTTTTCTTGTTTTTCTGCAAAACCAGGTGTAATTGTTTCATTCCCGGTACGTTTTCATTTTGTTTTTGTCTCCTCTGTGTGTGTGTTTTTTTTGCAACTCCGATTCGCGGTAATCGGTTATTACTACCGTTTTGCATAACCACTCTGCTGCCACCCATCATCATCTACATGTGTGTGGTGCGAGATGGGCGAGAACTGAGGAAACCTATTTTCGATACATTAAATATCAATAAAACCTCACCCAACCTGCTTCACTCGCTTCCAATTTTCCCACGCCACTGTTGGCTACGTGTGCATTGCGCCATAGAAAAAAGAACCCCCTTCCCCGATATTGAACTCCGAGCATAAGCGAGAAAAGGTGAGTTATAGCGAAAGAGATGGGAGAGCACAATATCGAAATATTCCATTTAAATTGCATTGCATATTTTTGTACCGCGCACATGGGCTGCTTTTGCTCGCTCGTGCACGTGGCTTCCGGCTCACTCTCGTCGGTGTGTTTGTAGTGTTTTATTTTTGTCTCCCTTCCCCCCGTCCCCCTTTCTGTAATACCTCTTACCCTTACTCGTGTTCCGCAAGCGCCAAAACACGTCTTCCATCCAACGAGCTTTGCCATCGAACAGTGGCGTGCTTTGTACTGAGCTAGGTTCCCGTTTTCATTTTAAGCTCACTGTTATCATTTTGAAGCATACGTCCTTCTATTCAACGAAAAACATTGTTTAACTTACCGGCGTTTTTTTTTTGTCTGTTTTGTTCGCTTACAACCTCCACCCTGTTCTCCCCCAGTTGCCCGAGCATAGACACACTTCCGGGTGTTCATATGTGAATGTTCTTTCCTCGTCTACCGGTAAGGACTGCAAGGAAAGCGAGAGACGCATGGGGTTTTCTGGCAAGCACACCGGAGAGTTGGGATTGAACTAGGAAGAGAGAGAAGGAGTTTTCGTACAACCGCACACCGGGTGCAACACAGGTGGAAACCCACAGCCGGAAGTGGTGGTGATGATGCCTGAAAGTAAAGCTTTTCCGTTGCAGCACAGTGCCTAGTGTAGCGAGCACCGAAAATGCAGTCGTCTAGCATAAATCCTATCGAGCCGAGGCGCGCACGGCTGTGATTCATTGGCACACGTCGTGTGACGCGTATGATGATGGAGCCCGTGTGTTTTGAGCATGTTGTAAAACAGCTAACCATAAACCGATGTATTGAGCTTTCATCGCAGCATTTTCCCACTGTCGCACATTTTACGCTTCCAGTTTAGGCGCGATACGTGCCCTACAGGGAATCCTCAGGTTCGCCAGCGACAACCGTCACCCGTGACTTTATCAGCCAGCAGCAGCAAACGGTTTCGCGCTGCCATTTGTTTATATTCTGCAGCCCAAACCCTAACGCAAGGGCTGTACCGGGTCCCGTGCCGATGAATGGAGTTGTTCCTGTACGCTGGAGTACATTATTTGTGTTTGGTTAGCCAGAGCAGAGAGGGCACGCGGTAAGAGATTGTAGGCTTTCCGATCAGGCAAATCATTGAAACGAACAGAATTCCTTAGTGGGGAATGCGGCCTGACGGCCTGTGTTCGAAGGTGATGCTGAGCGGCAAAGGTTTTGAAACACAAACGCACCTGCACTTTATATCGGCACCGTACAATAGGTTAGGAATGCAATATTATGTAACTCACTCCACTGGGTGCCGGAGATACATCATGGCGGCAAAGGTCAGACTGATTCGGATCGATAACAGGGCATGCCAGTTTGTTGTAGTTTGAACAGTACGGTTTCGCAAATACAAAGATTTAGAGTGTTCTTGCTGTACGGAGACGGTATGGAGATTGGGGACCAAGTGTGCTGGAGTAACTTTTTTACATAGGTTTTTTACATAGATAAAAATCAGAAGAAGATGTGAATGAACTAACAACTTGTGTTTGTTTGCTTAATGAAATAATATAATGAGGACATGGTTTTGTACTTTAGTGCTTGTTCTTGTTGTTGAGTGTGTTAAAAAGTTTACTAAATCACAATACAACTGATCTGACATCTCGTTCAGATGTTATTTTTAATGATGAATTACGCTTATATCTCTTAAATCAAATAACTACTATATGAAATAATCATAGATATAAGATAAGTTTTTTGAACATATTTTAACGTTTTGTGGCTTATGTACATAAAGAAACTCATATGGAAACAAGCAAAACCATCAAGGAATGTATTAATAATTTTTCGAGCAACAAACAATTCGCGAAAATGATAAACAAAAACCTGAAACGAACAACTTCAAGTTCGTGCTTCGTTATCAACTCTTTGAGCTGAGTTCATTAGATCGAGAAAATGCAAGCGTGAGATTTTTTAAACAGTTGATTTTAAAGATTATATGCCCTACATAATTATCTTAAATTAGCAAGAAAAATTAGATGTTATTCGATCTTAGAAGTTTCGAATAATCAATTTCGGAGTATCGTCTTGTGGTTTTTCATGCGTATATTTTTATTTATTTATTTATTTTTTTATTTTCACCCGGTTGCTCTAAGGATAACTTTAGGGTGTAAGCAGAAAATTCTACTTTCATGCAGGTTGCTCTATTGCTTCAGCTTATCTTTTCGATTTGACCATTTGCTTTGGCAATTTAGACAAAAAAAACAGAAATTGCAAACTGCTTTATCAAAAGCATAATAATGTAGACTATAAATTAAAAAAATGGTTAGAAACAATATTCAACCATATCGCAGAGAATTCCTATTTGAGGCCTATATTTGAAGCGACTTCTAGATTGATTACAATCCATCACTGCTTAAAAACACTAAAAACAGAAAAGCAAACTTTTGTTTGTCTCAATACGTGCTACGTAAAATTAACCTCAGGATATTTATAATATGTAGAGCTGAGGTTGACTGTGAAATTTTTAAACCAGAAATGATTCATTAGCTACACATTTGCTCAATGTATTATTGTACAAGTTACTTCTTTAACTCGATAACAAGATGGACTTCAAAACTCATGTTGATGAAGTCATATTGAAAGCCTTCAAAACACCTTTGAATTTATCATTTGATTAACTGTGGATTTCAGGACCTAAATTGACTGGGGAGCCTTGTACCATCCTGCAGAGTATGCCTATGTCGTTTGGTGTTGTTCTATTTGATCTTGACTCGTTAATCCAAAGACGTCACATGACCTGTAACTTTGATCCACAGATGCTCCTGATGTACTTATATTTGTAGATTCCTTCACAATTCCTTCGTCTTAAAGATCCCCTGGTAAAACCGCAACATACTTCGTATTGCAACAATGATCTTGTTCTTTCTTGTTTCAATTCATTTTTATTCTTTCTTTGATTTTAACTCCTTTTTGTCTGCCTATCGTTGTCACATTTATGCCTCCTTTAATGCAACCTTAGAATACCTTGCCCTTCATTTCCGCCTTGAGCTAATGGTTAGCTTTCTTTTATATTTTATAAGTAAAATTTAATTTTAAAATTATTTATACCGAGCCTTCAAATCATAAATTGTGAATAAGTCAATTAAAATGAAATTACTCCTTTGGCCTTAAATGCTAACAAAAATCATGGAGAATGATTTTTACAAGAACTCAAGGAATTTCCATGAATCCCCTGATGTGCTTATGTAAAACAAATGCATCGAGCCACTATTCTTCTATGCCTTACTTTATTGAATTTTTAACATTTTCATATGCATTTTAAGCAGTTACCTAGGTTAATGCAGTGATTTGTTAAAGTTTTACAACAAACTTACGGTCCCAAAATTTTGCTAAAGTTTGCGAAGCATTCTGCGGTTAATTCATGAAAATAATATATCTATTATTGTATATTATGTTACTGTACAGCTACAGAAGTTGGAAAATATGTTCCTTTTTACTGAAGCCTTCAAACAACGCTTTGGTATTATTTATTCATAATAAGAAGATTATAACTAAAGCTGTAAACATCGACTTATGTCACAATGAAATACACTTTGGTGCAGATGCGATTATGAACCACAAAAGTGTCCCAGCTTTGGCTTGAGATTACTTTAATTTTAATCCTTCAGAAAGTAATGTTCTACATATTTCAGAGTTTGGATGAACATCATGGTTTGACAATTGGTTTAGCAGCATAATTTTCAATACCAATACCAAAAATAACTTACAATAAAAATAATATTAAAATTAAATATCCAAATATTTTGTTTTGCATGTTTTCCTTTTCTCCTACACGATGTCAATAAATTAACAGTCAGAAGAGTCAACTACCGATCATGCCCTTACTATAATCGATGCTTCGTCTATCGCTGTGACTTATGCTCTATAACAGCTTCATTCTTGCAATCAAAACGACACTTTCTACCCAGTTACTGATGTCTCTGCCGAAAGCTTTACACACCTTTAGAGTGAGATTTTACAACATTGCATCAGAACGAAGCGTACGCTCACTTAACAGCTCGTTTGCTGCTCCTTTACTAAAGCCTATATACCAGTGAGTAGTGTGTATAGTGATAGTGTATACACACAACGAAAAAAACATACATCACTCCTCATCGATTAGCTTGCCGCAGTTAATTTCCGCGAATCGTACAAACATGCACAGCATCAGATTATCAGCCACTCCACCATACGCGCCCAAACTACCACTCCCTCTCCCTCTCTCTCTTGCTCTCTTCCCGTCACACGCTTGGTGTATCCGTGAACTGTTTCTCTTCCCGCTGACGGTTGACGTATGCAAAACAATTTGGTTGAAATAACTTACAAGGGAAATCATTCCACAAACGCATCAACGCGTCCGGTGCGGCACAGGTGAAAGCTGCGGCAAGCGATAGACACTCGAAGTGAAAATGCATGTCTTGCGAGCAACCGTGCGAGCGAGGGAATCGGCGAACATTTTACGAGATAGACGATGCTGCACATAACTCTTCACTCGGTATTTGTGCCGGGTTTCTACATTGTTTCGGAGCACCATCAATAGCCTCCAGCAGCAGCTCCACTCACGTCACCGAGCGGGCTGTTGAGCAGGCGCTCGTTCCATCTTGCTCTGGTTTTGCTCGCCTGTCAGCGTGCTTGCTCGCTTAAAACTTCCCGTACGCTTCAATGTGCAGTTTGTTGTAAATTTACAGCGCACACACCTGTATGTCATCGGCGAACGTAGCAGTGTGTGGGACAGACGAAGCAAGGGGTATGAGGCCGAGAGCATCGCGCCACACTCACACCAGCGCAAAAAACACCGTGCCAAACCACGAGGTACAACGTGCGGACGTCCAGTGTTCTCACTCTGTTCCATACACTGTGCATTGAACCACAAACTGACAGCTGTTTTTCCCATCTCCTATACACGTGCCTTCGGAGCTTTTGCCGAAGTCAGGAAAGCTCAAACGCATGCGGTGAGCTTTTTTTTTGCCGCTCACCGTCCCGAGAGCCACGTTTGGCGGGATGTTGCGCTCATCTTCCGTTTCAAAACACCTCGGTTGTTGCGTTTCGCTCGCACCTGCTTACACCGTCTGAAGCGACGTTACGGGCAAATGAAGTTAACAGGCAGAAAAACCGGCTTCCTGTCGGCTGCATCGGTTTGAAGACGGATGAAATTCCGAAGGACGAAGGGACCCAACCGAACCGAACCAAGTACGAACCGGTCGACCTGTGCCACGAACAACGCTATGCCATGTGGCTGAAGCGATAGAAAAAAAAACCCCGATCCGAGCGAGACGAAAAACGAACTGGAGCACTGGTGGAGTGAAACCGATGGAGGCGCGCATGGAGGCGCCCAGTACGTTACACGACACGAGCATCTGCTGGAGGAATCGTAGGAGGGAGGAAAGAAGGGAAGGGACAGCATCACCGAACTGGATGCTGAAGTAAGCGTACTGTGTTGAGATGAGATTTCCTTCTCGGTGCCGATCCGAACGCTTCAGTCTTCTGTGCAGTTCTGACCCGTACGGCCGCGCGCGCTGAACGCTTTTGATCAATTTTCTTATTCCGCCAACCAACAAAAAACCACAACAGTTTTCCATTACACACCGTTTCCCATTACATCGTCCTCTAGACCAAAATTCGCATCCAGCCCGACGCAACCGCCCCGACTGCGCGAGCATTCCCACCATCCGTGTGAAATAGTTAATCGAACCGAAATTCGGGCTTCGCGGAATATCGCGCATTCTTGTGCATCTCGAGCATAATAGTCGATGATACGCTGCACGATAGCGCATCGTCTCGTCCTCGAACCCTGTCTTCATTTCTGATCACAGATTGCTGTTAGGCTGCTAGTTCGTGTGGTACGCGTGTGTTACCCGTTCTACCAGCAATCCTTCCCTTGGCGCAATTCGACCACGTGATAGCAACATTCATTGTGAACGGTTTAAATATCCTGCTCGTAGTAAATAAATCACCAGTGTTCGCGAAACTCATCACCGGGTAAATAATTCTGCATTGTATAAGTGATATGAAAAATATTCTCAATCGCAAAACAATTACGATTAATAAACGGCCAAACAGAGCATCTAAACTTTGGATGGCAATAAGCACCACTCCGTATCACGTGCAATTATCTGGAAATAATAGTGTTCGTACTATATTATCCACTGACGCCAAATTACACTGAAAGGTTGTATAAATCGATCAACCCATCGCGTACAATGTGTGCGTAATAAACGTTGCGACGTGTGCAATCAGCTAAACCGAAACAATCCTGACAGGTCCAGGACCATTACATTACGGTCATCGTCACGTACCACCGTTAAGATGGTCAATTGAGTGAAAGTTGTTAACCATTGTGTGAAATCATTAAGTGTTGTACGAATTCGTGTGAAGTAACTCCCTGGTATGGATTATTTTCGAGCATAAACAACAGTTGTAAGTGTACTGCGACACATCGAGAGACCGACATCACCCTTAAAGAAACGGATCTAAATTATATATTATATAGCAAGGCGATGTATAATATATAAAATTTTGGAAGGGTGTGCGTGTGTGTGTATTTTTGTATTTGTCTGCTATTGTTTGATGGAGTGAAAACTTAAAATAGTGACCAAATAATGCTTTAACAGTTAAAACATAATACGATTGGTCAGGCTTGAATTCGTCGTTTTAACTTGTGATAAAGAACGAGAGTTTACAGGGGTAAAGCATTACCGGTTTTACAAATTTTACATCTCCTACGAATTGGGTCTTGATACATAAGGTAAGTTGCAATATATGATGTAACACAAACATGTTTGGGAACTATTGAGAGCTACTGGGAACTTTGAAGTATTTTTTTCTGTAAGCATGTTTTAACTGCTAATCCTTTTCAAACTGGTAGTATTGTTCCCAAGATTGTAATGTACCCTCG
>KZ062822.1:27959-50627 GCA_002091835.1 Anopheles maculatus
ACGCGTCCGGTGCGGCACAGGTGAAAGCTGCGGCAAGCGATAGACACTCGAAGTGAAAATGCATGTCTTGCGAGCAACCGTGCGAGCGAGGGAATCGGCGAACATTTTACGAGATAGACGATGCTGCACATAACTCTTCACTCGGTATTTGTGCCGGGTTTCTACATTGTTTCGGAGCACCATCAATAGCCTCCAGCAGCAGCTCCACTCACGTCACCGAGCGGGCTGTTGAGCAGGCGCTCGTTCCATCTTGCTCTGGTTTTGCTCGCCTGTCAGCGTGCTTGCTCGCTTAAAACTTCCCGTACGCTTCAATGTGCAGTTTGTTGTAAATTTACAGCGCACACACCTGTATGTCATCGGCGAACGTAGCAGTGTGTGGGACAGACGAAGCAAGGGGTATGAGGCCGAGAGCATCGCGCCACACTCACACCAGCGCAAAAAACACCGTGCCAAACCACGAGGTACAACGTGCGGACGTCCAGTGTTCTCACTCTGTTCCATACACTGTGCATTGAACCACAAACTGACAGCTGTTTTTCCCATCTCCTATACACGTGCCTTCGGAGCTTTTGCCGAAGTCAGGAAAGCTCCAACGCATGCGGTGAGCTTTTTTTTGCGGCTCACCGTCCCGAGAGCCACGTTTGGCGGGATGTTGCGCTCATCTTCCGTTTCAAAACACCTCGGTTGTTGCGTTTCGCTCGCACCTGCTTACACCGTCTGAAGCGACGTTACGGGCAAATGAAGTTAACAGGCAGAAAAACCGGCTTCCTGTCGGTTGCATCGGTTTGAAGACGGATGAAATTCCGAAGGACGAAGGGACCCAACCGAACCGAACCAAGTACGAACCGGTCGACCTGTGCCACGAACAACGCTATGCCATGTGGCTGAAGCGATAGAAAAAAAAACCCGATCCGAGCGAGACGAAAAACGAACTGGAGCACTGGTGGAGTGAAACCGATGGAGGCGCGCATGGAGGCGCCCAGTACGTTACACGACACGAGCATCTGCTGGAGGAATCGTAGGAGGGAGGAAAGAAGGGAAGGGACAGCATCACCGAACTGGATGCTGAAGTAAGCGTACTGTGTTGAGATGAGATTTCCTTCTCGGTGCCGATCCGAACGCTTCAGTCTTCTGTGCAGTTCTGACCCGTACGGCCGCGCGCGCTGAACGCTTTTGATCAATTTTCTTATTCCGCCAACCAACAAAAAACCACAACAGTTTTCCATTACACACCGTTTCCCATTACATCGTCCTCTAGACCAAAATTCGCATCCAGCCCGACGCAACCGCCCCGACTGCGCGAGCATTCCCACCATCCGTGTGAAATAGTTAATCGAACCGAAATTCGGGCTTCGCGGAATATCGCGCATTCTTGTGCATCTCGAGCATAATAGTCGATGGTTCGCCGCACGATAGCGCATCATCTCGTCCTCGAACCCTGTCTTCATTTCTGATCACAGATTGCTGTTAGGCTGCTAGTTCGTGTGGTACGCGTGTGTTGCCCGTTCTACCAGCAATCCTTCCCTTGGCGCAATTCGACCACGTGATAGCAACATTCATTGTGAACGGTTTAAATATCCTGCTCGTAGTAAATAAATCACCAGTGTTCGCGAAACTCATCACCGGGTAAATAATTCTGCAATGTATAAGTGATATGAAAAATATTCTCAATCGCAAAACAATTACGATTAATAAACGGCCAAACAGAGCATCTAAACTTTGGATGGCAATAAGCACCACTCCGTATCACGTGCAATTATCTGGAAATAATAGTGTTCGTACTATATTATCCACTGACGCCAAATTACACTGAAAGGTTGTATAAATCGATCAACCCATCGCGTACAATGTGTGCGTAATAAACGTTGCGACGTGTGCAATCAGCTAAACCGAAACAATCCTGACAGGTCCAGGACCATTACATTACGGTCATCGTCACGTACCACCGTTAAGATGGTCAATTGAGTGAAAGTTGTTAACCATTGTGTGAAATCATTAAGTGTTGTACGAATTCGTGTGAAGTAACTCCCTGGTATGGATTATTTTCGAGCATAAACAACAGTTGTAAGTGTACTGCGACACATCGAGAGACCGACATCACCCTTAAAGAAACGGATCTAAATTATATATTATATAGCAAGGCGATGTATAATATATGAAATTTTGGAAGGGTGTGTGTGTGTGTGTATTTTTGTATTTGTTTGCCATTGTTCGATGGAGTGAAAACTGAAAATAGTGACCAAATAATGCTTTAACAGTTAAAACATAATACGACTGGTCAGGCTTAAATTCGTCGTTTTAACTTGTGATAAAGAACGAGAGTTTACAGGGGTAAAGCATTACCGGTTTTACAAATTTTACATCTCCTACGAATTGGGTCTTGATACATAAGGTAAGTTGCAATATATGATGTAACACAAACATGTTTGGGAACTATTGAGAGCTACTGGGAACTTTGAAGTATTTTTTTCTGTAAGCATGTTTTAACTGCTAATCCTTTTCAAACTGGTAGTATTGTTCCCAAGATTGTAATGTACCCTCGTCCAATAGTATCGGCTATCTACGTTCAAGTTAGGTAGACAGCACACGATAATCGATTCCATGTCCCACAAAAGCACTCCGCCTCTCAAAAACTTAAACATAATACATTCTGAGACCAGTTATGGTCTACACCGGAGTCTTTGCGCCTAAGCTAAACTGTCATATAATAGTTGGAGCAGTTGAAAACAGACCTCAATTTTTTCTCGACTTGACGAGTGACGAGACCCACTGCTGGACTAACCTTAACTAACTAGGTTAATTCCTTCTACCTTCAACTTACGTCTAAGACAGTGTGATTTAGCCCTGCTTGACTATTGCATATGAAATGTTGGTTAGTCTCAGCTCTATGTCAACTAGCTAGCAACTAGCACACGATTGATGCTATGAAAGTCTATATTGCACAAATAATCAACGAAACTCGACTAGATTCATGCACCAGAGTTTAAATGATCCAGGCAATATGTATGACACCAGTCTTCACCATAGAGCAGGACCATAGATCGCATTCGATCCGAGCCGTTCCTCCGTTGTGAGGACTGAGTATCCAACAATAAGGTATCAATAAGCCTAGCACTCCATTATATGGCCGGCATGACCTAACAGATCATTAACCCAAAATCAAAGTTATGAAAAGTTTGACCTCTCGGACGCTCGCCACCCAGCAAAGCTGAAGTGACCGATCATAGAGTTTCATTTACTTAAGTCTAAAAATGGTAGTTGTTTAAGATTACAATTCAGTATGCTTACGACGCTTTTCCACATCAAAATGAGTTTGACAGCACTGATGTAACATATCATCCAGCATTCAATATTATGTCATTCTCAAGAATCGCTTGGGAAAAAGTGTTGATGAATCCAACGAATATTTAAATTAGCGATTACATTATGGGAATAGAAGAAAAGGCCGCAAATAACTCGTACTGTATAATATGTAACAAACAACAAACATTTTTATGGCTCTACAACCTCAAGATGTCTGTAGCAGAGGACGAATAGTGACTTACTTCATTTATTTTTCTTGCAGATGGATAGTCAGATCTTAAGGATTTACGAATAATGAACGTTGTTTGTATCGGTGCCAGCATTGTTGTGGCAAAAATTGAGATGATATAGTAAATTATCCATATGTAGGATAAGATTACAAGCTTCCACAAGATTCCCCATACACAGGATAAGGTTTCACATACTTATACTGATATTGATGTATATGATTACCTAAGCTATGTGGTATGTGTTAACACGTTAACAAGGATTTGGCATTTTGAAAAGTTGCTGACATTTTGTTGCTGGTCAAATTCAATTCAAGTTGTATTTTTTTCAACATCTTTTTTATAGCAATACGGCCAGGCCAACCTAACTGAATAAAAGCACAACTTTTTAAATGAATGCTTGTTAAAATTATCAGCAGACATATCCCTGTTGTAAAGGCATATCTATCTTCAAGCAACAGCGACTCATGTGACTTAAAAATGTTCAGATTTTTAAGCTAATGTCATCATAGACTAGTCATCATTACAAGGATGGATACTAAAATTTTAATAGTAGATACCAGCAAATTCCAGACCGTATCCACACGTGAGCACACTGTGTAGGCTGAATATACACAGTTAATTCTTTGGAAAAGCTCCCCTTGAGCAATTCTGTATTGTTCCAGCTAAATTAGGAACGACCTCTGCTGTAATGACAACTGTTGTATGTTTACATTGGTCCCCTATTTTCACCAGCCTCGTACTATTGCAAACTCTGGTGAATCCTTGGTGCCAGTAAATCTATCAGCTAACAGCAGCCAAAGAAATTGTGTAGTGATGTTGACTATGAGGTCTAAAGCATAATTCAAGATAACCTAAAGTTCGAAAAGGATAACAAATGAAGATTAATAATGATGTGTTGCATCATAACATTGATTAAAATTATGTCGTATTACGCTTCGGCATGTTTTGTTGACCTCATTCACCTCGCGCACTACGCTGTGCCAAATATTTTGCGCAATACAAAATCCAAACTGATATTGATTGGTGATCAATTAGTTATCTGGCAAAGTCCTTTCACTGATCGTTCTGTGATTCCATGATGACGGCATGCTGATTGTACGATAAAAAGCTGTAAACTTACAGCCTCATGCACCAACAGCAGCAGCATACCCGGCAGCACAGGCAGTGACTATCCATCTTTGATGAACGTGCCTCAAAGTCGAACTGATTTCTTGAACATCTACCAACTGCACCCTCGTACCGTAAGTGCAACCATGCTTAAATATCGCTAGATGGTAATCAAATCGACGGCGAAACGAACCATTCCGTTTACGTTCAGAGGAAAAAAGGATATTCGCTCACCGCTACACAGCAAATGGTGTGCCTCGTTCGGAACGGTGCAAAGCAATCGGAGGAAACAAATTTCTTTCCTTAATCCGTGATATTTATAGATTTATTATTATTTTCACTCCTCATCCGTTGGTGCGGTTTGTTTTTCCCGCTCACCGCGTCCTTTCGCTACCTGGCCGCTTGGTGGGTTCGTTTCCGTCCGTTGCGTTTCCGTCCAGCCGTAGCAAACATTCGGCCGGCAGGGATACGAAGATGGAAAACTCACCTGCCAAAGATGGCGCTGCTAGCAAGTAGCAATCAGTGCGAACTGGGCGAGTTGCTCTTTTCCTTTCTCAAGTCACACACAGTGCACATTTGTGAGCTCGTTCCGGCACTGTGCTGAATGTTCTCCCCATCGAACCAACACTCTCACACACACACACACACACGTACAAATGCTCTGCGGTCCCATTGACTTTCTTCCTGCGATTGTGCTTCCCCGACAGACCCGAGGGCAATGGACCGTTCTGGAAGCGGTTCGATCCGTTCTGATTATGGTTCGAACGGTGATGGTACGGATGGTTAACGCAACCACCGGCGGATTTGCACCGGCAAAAGGTGTTTCATGGTCGAGATAAAAAGAAAAAGCGCACTTTGCTGTTGAGGGTAAGCAAGGGACTGAACGGAACGGCCAGAGAGAGAGAGACCAGAGTGACGACGAGCGTGGAAGGAATTGATCGAAGCGGAAATGGAATGCTCTAGCCTGTGAAACGACTTTCTAAGTTTGCTTTCTTGCGCTAGGTTTGTCCATAAAACAACCAACTCCACTCTTAGCATCCCGGTCCCGGCCTTCCACGGGTCCTCAAGCCTAACAGCAGTGGAAAAAGGTAAGCACCAACAGACGCAACTTTGGTGTTTGAGTTCAAGACTATCGGCCTACCTGGCCTGGAAGCTCTGAAGGCACAGCACAAATTTAAGATTGCAAGATGAAAAGGAGTCCCTGCCTGCTAGCGAAGTACACAAATTTCCCATCACAAATATTTCTTCCATTTTCACCATCCAACTGCTGCGGCAGAATGTATTGCCCAACCTTCACTTGACTCCGCATCCACTATTGGCCCATTACATTACATCACTTCATTGGCACGGAGCTGACGGTTACGGTGCCGGTAGATGGTAGAACCACTGCCCCGCCAGGGAACGTCGCAACAGCCGGGCAAACATCTAAGCCATAAAATAGATACGCTTTTCCCGTCCGTAAGCTCGGCTTTTTCCTAACGGCGCAGAACCGAAACCGACATCGTCATAGGTAACCGAAAGCTAGACAGCCTTAAGCGTGGCTAAAACCGAAACGAGTGACTGTGGAAAATCTTTCCAAAATGAAGCGACTCACGAAACTGGCTCTAAAAAAAACGGAAAACCGTGGACCCTTTGATGATTTTAGTGCAGACTCTTTACTTTCTGCTTCTGCATGCCCGCTAGTCCGGAGTCAGTTCTTTCTTCGCTCCCAGGAAACCTGGAGTGTAAACAAAACTTGGAAAAATTGCTCTTTTAGCGGGGGTTTTTGGTGAAACGTCCACTTGCTTTTTTTGTTTGCTTCACCATCGTCCACAAACTGTAAATCAATATTTTGCAATAAACCCGTCAAAAGTAACGTAACGTTACCGGAACTTTGCCGATGGATATTCACCAGTGACTGAAGTTTCGTTTTAGCTTATTCTTTCGGTCACCTGTACAGTTCGTAGAAAAGTGATTTCTGCTCACCGTTTTCCAACCCGCATTTGTGTGGCGCCTGATCAAGCATAAGGAATTGGTTGGACTTCGTACCGAAATTGCTTGAACAAAATATTCTCAAGCTTTAAGCCGTCTAAATTTAAGCCCTTCTTTTGTCATCCCGATTATTCCCGTAAATGATTAATCCCTTCTCGTCCGGACAGCATTGATTGAATGGCCTCCTTCAGCGGAACAAGGCATCCAGTTAATCTGGGGAGGAAATGTTGGATTCGTCGAAGCATCTCGATCTCGAGCAAGGCGCGCTTTTTCGGCTTCGGCGCATTGTTGTTGAATAATTAGCACCAGAAATTAACCCAACGTTCGACATTGATGACGGTACCTGACGTTCCGTCCACGGCCACACTTTCACCAGGAACGCTCTAGACCTCTCTTTCTCTGAATCTCTTTGTCTTATTTGCATACTCCAGTAACAGGAAACCGGAGTATTGATAGAAAACTGATAAACACAGGTTCTGTGAACCATTACGGTCTCGGCGATACTTTCGGTGAAAGATTCTCACCCTCCGCAACCGCCTTAAATTAGACATCAATGGTTCTTGAGCGAGAAGTTCCAATAAGGCTCATGTTACTTGCGCGGTTGTACTATCATCTACAGCCGCCCAATCATGCTGCTTCCATTTTGCGTCCCGTCTGTTACCAACCACTACGTACCTGTCTATCTTGTTTAGTTGTTTTTTTTTCGACAAAAAGGTCGCTCAAATTACGCCAGAAGTATGGCAGTGTTTCGGTACGGCTTGAGTAATTTTTTAAATTGAGGGGTAGTACAAATTTCGCTTCTATGAACAATGCCGAACAATGCCTTTGAAATTTGGTCAAAATGAATTTTATTGCTACTCGAAGGCTTAACTAGTTCAATAATTGATTTGTGTATGGTTCAAATATATTTTTGAAATAGATTTAGTTGTTCGAGATTGGGTTTATGTAATAAATAAAAAATATGAATAAAATATACAACATTTACAGCATAAGTAAGACAAATGAATGTAATATAACTAATATAACTAATATCTCTTACCCAAGACTATAGAATCTTTATTTTGTATTTGTATTTGTATTTATTGCAAATAAGATTGTCTGCATGAAGCTACACAATTTACTTAAGAACTAATCTTAGACTTAAACTGCCAGGACAGGAGAGTGATCAGGGAGGGACTGACGGCAGGGAAGAGTTTGAATGGAGACGGGCGCGGAAAGAATCTAAGGACAGGGAAAAGTCGAATAGATCAGAGGAGGAATTAAAAGCAAGAAGAGCACGCCGCAGTGGATCGTTTGAGCCCGCAGCCGTTCGCCGCGATGTAATCGCGAGGAGAGGACGAGGACGAAGACGATAAGCAGGGACGTAAAAGTTGATGCTGGAAAGCAGGAAAGGATCATCAGTGGAATGAAGGAGAAAGGAGGCGATGAAACATGCCTGGGCATGTATGCGGCGAGTCTCCAAGGGTAACAGACCCATCAGTTGACAGCGTGACGAGTATGAAGGTAGATCCAAGCCAGTACCTCCAAACACTTTGCGATGATGAACACATGATCTCAGTACGCAAATACGCCTCTGAATAAAATACTCTGCAATGGACAATGGAGAAGCCTTTACAATGTCAAGTGAGCTGTATGGCGACCTCACCATTGTGCAGTGAAATAAATTCGACAAGCTTTGATGGGCTGGTCGCGTCCAGAGAAGAGCACCGGACGACCCAGTTCATAAGAAGTAACTGATTTAATTAGCTCTGTTGAAATCTCTGACAAGCTTTGCAGGTTTATAAAAATGATAATGTCCAACATCACAGGTTCAGGGTCTGTTAAGAAACGGCTCAATTGTTGTCTCTTCAATCTGGCGCTAGAGTCATCTGAGACTCGGAGGCGGAAACTGTAGTGACCAAGTTAATCCAGATCCTGGTATACGTTGATAACATAGTTGTCACTGGTTTGAGGCTTTTTGATAGCCTTACCAAAGTAGTCCATGCCGTTATGTCCTTTAAAGCCGTTCACATGGACAAAAGAGGCGTAATATGCTTAAACTGATATGGAGTTGTTGCGGCAATATTGGATTGATAGACAACGGTGCTAGGCCGTAAAAAGAAACGAAGATTGACAGAACCTAGACTGTGAAGTGATTGTAGCACCTAGTAAACATGTTAGTAATGGGTACAATCTAACTAACTATCTTTAAAGAGTTAGGAGTTTGGAGTTTGATGACACCGATTTTTTCGGTTTTGTTTACCTTATGTCTTTAGCGCGTTCTTTCGTTTTTGGTAGAGCGTTTAAGACCGATCGGTTTGAGTGACGAGATAAGACTAAAACGAATTTATTACAATTATCATTACCTTAAAATTATAAGATTGTAGTGGTGTAATGTGATTAGATGTAGCGCGTAGTGTGTAGCGTGTATCGTGTATCCTGCGTGTATCATACATCGTGTTGTGTATCGTGTCGTGTATCGTGTAACGTGTGGTACAGTACGGTGCACAAAAGGATACGGCTGCCACAGTACTCCCCTCCTAGACTAGATTACCTTTTAGTGATACCTCACGGGAATTATAACTCGTCGGCCCGAACGAGTGACTCTAGTCGGGGATTTTATAACAGGAGTTGTGTCAGCTGATACCGGGTTGTTTTGCTGGTCCTCTAGCGCGAATGCTGGTTTCAAACGGTCCACCGAAACGTTGACTGTACGGCCTCGGATTTTCAGCGTGAAAAATTTGTCGGCTCGGCTGACCACCTCGAATGGTCCTTCGTACGGAGGTGATAAAGATGGTCGTACCGAATCGTTCCGCACGAAAACATTTCTGCACGTCCGCAGGTTCTGGTGAACGAAAACGTTTCGATTTCCATGCCAGGCAGTTGGCTGGGGGCGAAGATCACGCATAGTCCTTCGAAGTTTGGCGACAAATTCAGCTTCGTTCGGGTTGGTCGGGTTGCTAACAAAAAACTCAGATGGTATTCGAAGCGTTGTACCATATACCATCTCGGCCGCCGACGCTTTTATGTCCTCCTTGTAGGCCGATCGTAGTCCCAGTAAGATCATCGGCAGGTGCTCGCTCCAGTGTTCGGTATCATGGCAAAGGATCGACGACTTTAGGGTCCTATGCCATCGTTCGATGATTCCATTCGACTGTGGGTGGTACGCAGTCGTGCGTAGGTGGCTGGATCCGAGCAAACGAGTCAGTTCAGCGAACAGCGATGACTCGAATTGGCGTCCTTGGTCGGAAGTTATGAAAGAAGGAACACCAAATCGAGATATCCATCCAGATACCAGAGCTTCGGCAATTGTCATCGCGGTCATATCCGGTATGGGTAACGCTTCTGGCCAACGTGTGAATCTGTCGATGACCGTTAGACAGTAACGGTTACCTTTACTCGGGGGGAAGGGCCCAACGATGTCGATGTTGATGTGTGAGAATCGACTATCCGGAGCCGAGTATCGGGATACGGGCGACTGGATGTGGCGTGTCACCTTCGAGCGTTGGCATTGCAGGCAGCTCCTAGCGAAAGCGATACTGTCCTTCCGGATGCTTGGCCAAACAAATCGCTCCGTCATTAATTTGGCCGTTGCACGAGTGCCAGGATGGGACAAATTATGCGTTGCCTGCAGCGCAGCTTGCCGGAACCGTTCCGTTATAAAGGGCCGAATGCGATCACCAGTGCAGTCACATAATAGTTGTTTGGTACTGCCTGGAATGGTAAAAAACTTTAGTTTAAGCGAACTATTCAGTTTACCTTCTACGATATTTTGTAGCTCGTGGTCGTCTTTTTGGCTCTCTGCTAGGGCTTCATAATCCAGGGATGGCACTGACTTTACAGCATTGATGCGGGAGAGTAAGTCAGCCACGATGTTGTCCTTTCCCACAATGTGACGGATGTCCGTTGTGATCTGACCAATCACGTCCAACTGGCGAGCTTGACGGTCCGAGGCTTTGTCAAGTTTCTGGCGGAAGGCAAATGTGATGGGCTTGTGGTCGGTATAGATGTGACAGCTTCGTCCTTCGAGCATGTATTTGAAATGCCGCACCGCAAGGTATATTGCTGTCAGCTCACGATCGTAGGTACTATACCGCAGTTGCGCCTTATCGAATTTCTTCGAATAAAATCCGAGTGGTTGAGGGTTTCCATCGACGATTTGATGCAGAACCGCCCCTGCGGCAATGTCAGATGCATCGACCCAAAGGGATAGCTCTGCAGATTTGACGGGATGCGATAACAGCGTAGCATCGGTAAGTTGTTGCTTGCAGCGCTCGAAACTCGCGGTTGTTGCGTCATCCCAAGTCAACGGGGATCGATCGTTGCGTTTGTTGCCAGTAATCATGGAAAGGAGTGGAATCTGGTGCTCGATCGCGTTTGGCATGAACCTACGGTAAAAATTTAGCATTGCCAAAAACCTTTTCAATTCCTTCACTGTCGCAGGAAGCTTGTATTCCGCAATAGCTCGCACGCGGTCTGGCAAGGGACGGATACCATCAGCAGATACAGAGTGCCCTAGAAAATCAAGGGTATCACGGCCGAATTCGCACTTGGCAATATTTATCGCCAGATTATATTGTTTGAGCCTTTCAAACAATCGTCGCAAGTGTTCACGATGTTCTTCGGGTGATGATGAAGCGATGAATAGATCGTCAATGTAGGGGAATATGAAATCCAACCCTCGCACTACCTCGTGGATTAAACGTTGAAATGTTTGCGCAGCGTTGCGCAGTCCAAAGGTCATGAACGAGAACTCGAACAATCCAAAGGGTGTCGTGATGGCGGTCTTAGCAATATCCTCGGGATGGATTCGGACCTGATGGAAAGCCTTCTGCAAGTCAACTTTGGAAAAAATAGTTTTACCTTGTAGAATGGTAGAGAAGTCCTGCAGATACGGTAAAGGATAGCGATCCGGGATGGTTTGAGCGTTGAGTGCGCGGTAGTCACCACACGGTCGCCAAGAGCCATCCGCCTTTTTCACCATGTGAAGCGGGCTCGCCCAACTGCTGCTAGATGGTCTGCATATCCCAAGCTTCATCAGATGTTCGAATTCGGACCTCGCAGCTTCAAGCTTGTCCGGGGAGAGTCGTCGTGGGCGTGCGTAAACAGGTTGTCCGGTCGTTTCGATTCGATGGTAGACCGGTGCATCGCAGATTGTACCCGGTGGCGCGAGACGAGTGATGTTGGGAAATTCGGCTAACAACTCAGCGTAGGGTGAAACCGCCTGAAAAGTTTTAACCGAACACTGCTCACTTTTCGCAAGAAATCCAACCGACTCGAGATGGGTGGTGTTATCGATGAGGCGCTTGCGTTTAATATCTACCAGTAGATCGAAATTGCCTAAAAAGTCCGCACCAATTATTCCGGAAGTTACATCGGCTATCAGGAACGACCACAGGAACTCACGACGAAGACCGAGGTTTACTTTTAATAAGACTTCACCATATACATTAATAGGCGATCCGTTCGCGGCGAACAGTTTTATCGAAGATGGTTTAACTCCGGCTGAAAGCAAATCTTTCGGAACCACAGACACATCGGCGCCGGTGTCGATTAAAAATTGCATTGACGTGGTTGTATCGGCAATTCGTAGGCGAAAGATTGCGGCTGTAGTGGTGAGTTCGCCAATCTCCACCGCAGCATCAGCAGAGCGTCGCTATTGTGAAGGTGAAGAGCTTTGAACGGTGCAGGGTTTTCGGCATTTTCGAGCTTCACTACCAAATTTACGATGGAACCAACACGGGCCGATCGAAAAATCCCTGCGATTAAAAGATCGTCTACCTGGTGAACTGGAGCGGGAAACCGATCGTCCGCGATGCCTTCGGTTGGGAAACACGTTTTCAATGCGCCTGGATAATTCAGCTATTTCTTTTCGAAGATCCGAAATGGGGTCGTTGGCCGCGGTTTCAGGCACGTGGTCAGGCGCCATCACTGATTTTCTGCGTTCGACGGCGTTAACGTTCCTTAGTTCCAATGATTCGACAATGGCGTCAGCGATGGTGGTTTTGTCCGCGGCATCACCACGAGAAGCGATCACTGCCGCTTGTGCATGTGGCGGTAGCCTGGATGCCCAAAGATCGATAAGCACGGTCTCGTTAAGTGCGTTACCAGCAACGCGCTTCATCTCGTTCAGGAGCTGGCTTGGTTTTTTATCACCTAGCGGCATATCGGACAATACGCGCTGCAAACGCCGCTGCTGACTGTCTGCGAAATAACCGATCAGTTTCGTCTTTATGTATGTGTACTTGTCCATCGTCGGTGTGCCATCGATTATTGACCTTAGCTCAGTCAGTTTGTTAGGAGGCACCTGTGCCATGACGATGTTGTACTTTCGCGTATCATGCAATGCGCCTATGCCCGAAGCAGCGAACCAAAATTCAAGCGACATGAAATATGTCTCTATGTTGGTATCTTCCATGCTGGGTGGATTCAATCGAGGCGTATGGATTGCTTCAATAGCGGCCGGTTGAGCCGCGGGGTTCGCGGTAGGCGGATTCGTAATCACTTTATCCTCTAGCATTGTTGGCGTACACGAAAACTCGCTCGAAAAAATCACGCACTTGTAACGTAAATCGAAAAAAAACTCACGTCGGGGTCACCACTTTAGCGCGTTCTTTCGTTTTTGGTAGAGCGTTTAAGACCGATCGGTTTGAGTGACGAGATAAGACTAAAACGAATTTATTACAATTATCATTACCTTAAAATTATAAGATTGTAGTGGTGTAATGTGATTAGATGTAGCGCGTAGTGTGTAGCGTGTATCGTGTATCCTGCGTGTATCATACATCGTGTTGTGTATCGTGTCGTGTATCGTGTAACGTGTGGTACAGTACGGTGCACAAAAGGATACGGCTGCCACATGTCGGTTAGCTTTTACCATTTTTTGTACCATTTTTAATTACAAATGATTTTTAGATGACAAAAAATGCAAAATAAATTTGATTTGACAGAACTGTTGACAAATCACTTGACAAAAATGAAATCCATAACCACGGAAACAAAATATTGGATGTTGTAAGTGTACATTTCTGGAAGAATGTAAATAGCATTAGACATTTTAAATTGATCAATAAAATCCGGCTATAAGCTGATAATATGACTACCTACAATAAATGTTGACATTTGCAAAGAATCTTAGTATCTGATCCAGAGCCTTAGTATCTGATTTCACTACATCTTGCAGACTCTGAATGATTTTATGAATTTTTTCGATCTTGATTTGCCAAAAAAATCTTATGATCATTGTTACGTCAGAGGCCTAAGATGTATTGTTAGAGGTTAGGATAACATAATTCTTTTATTCGATGGCTTTTGATCTCTTTTTTTTATTGATGTACGATTGGTTTACTTGCAAAATCAAATGAAAATTTTATGGGATCACCTACCGTGAGACCCGTTACTTGTATACGTGGACGCACGTCGTTCCATACGAGCCGACATTTTGCAGCGACGACAGAAGTATCGGTGATCCGGAATCGACACATTGTTCGGCTAGTGTGGGACCAAACAATCGTTGCTGATGGCAGTTGAGAGTCTCTTCAATCGAAGATGCTTCCATCGACTCAAAGATGTTTTGCACAAGCGCCATCCATCTTGTCCAGTCGACAACATGCATCTATATCAACAATTTGTACCGATAAATCTATGAAACATTAAATCCCTGAGTTTTGAGTTATGCTCTGCTGCTTTCCTACGACCCACGATCCTACTCATAATACGTACAGATCATCTATTGCAGACCCTTTGTTGCTTCGTTTTCCCTTAGCTGTATACTCAGTCTTACATACTGTGAGACGGATCCGGATGAGATTCGATACCCGATCGTGTTAGCTGAACTTAGCCCAATTTGGTCAACCCATAGCTACTAAAAATCAATAGATAACGCTCTTATATTTGGCCTTATACCTTATACAAACGACTCACGTTTTAAGAATCGTACTACATTTTTCGTGGAAAAAACACTCCATGAAATTGGCAAACAGAAGCTATGAATTCAGTAATCTTTTAATCAAAATTTAGTTCAGCAGTTCGTTAGCCTAAGCCGTAGCTAATATCAAACATTCAAAGCACGGTCTTTTTCGTGCTTATAGAACTGCTTGGTCGTATAGATTCAAACCACAATCTACTATGTACAGAGTAATCAAGTAACGAACACATTTTCCACAACATTTAACTGTGAAAAAAAACACTAAACATCCCTAGACACAGCTAGATACACAGCAAGTACCTGAGCTCCGTAACAAAACCGGAGTCGCAAACACACATCCATCGCATTCGTATCATATTTTATCTTTCTCGCCGCCCATATATTGCACCAAAGTCATGAATACAAAAGCAAACCCCAACCCCCAACCGAAACAGCACGGGCTCGGTGCGAATATTCAATTTCATCAAAGCATCAATTTGAATAAAATGGTTCCGCCGGGCGGGTACAGCCACACGGTGGCGGAGAAATATTTATTATTTCGAATTATAGTGTAAATTGTAACCAAATTTGCTCCTTCGATCCTGCCGTACACCATCTGCCGTTGCGATGCTATCAGCATTTCACCCACAGCCGACACGACTACTGAAAGGATTGTACGCCGTCCGTGCGAAGCTGTAAAACTGACAAACACAGGAACAACAATAACAACAACCCGTCTGTGATCTCTGACTTCTCGCTGACACTCGTTCGCCCGCCCGCTGCGTAATCTACTCCCAGAAGGATGCTTTTCTTTGCTTTCGTGCGTTTAAAAAGAAACCAGGTGGACCGGGACCACTGCTGGCAGCAGTTCCTGCAGTGTAAAAAGGCTGACAAAAAACCCTCCTGGAACGCTTTGTACACTCAGTACTGTGGACCACCACCCGAGTGCCGCAAGAATCAAGTCATCCGAACGAACCTCGGCAGAAAAGAAAGCAGATCCACTGCCGTTGGTATTGCCAGCTTCCTTCATTGCATCCTGTCTTCTGGCTCGGTTCAGCTCACCAGCACGAGCCAAGGAACCTCTGCGGGGCATTAAATATTCAGTATGCGTAAATATACTTTTTTAACGAAAAATATGGTCGGTGTAAAAGGCGCGAGGAGCACCTTAAGGCACCGAAGCGAAGGGAAGCGGTTGGCAAGCGTTTGGAAACAGTGATGCTGGCTCTCGGCTGGCTGACTTTTTTTATTTCTACAACACGTCGATGGCAGCGCAACCTTGTGTCGATTTTTAAAGGATATGCCGACCGAAAAGGATGCACGGGAACAATGAGTGCCGGAAAAACCCGTGTTCTTGTATGAAATGCTCGACCGCCCTAGCGCTAGCTGGATTTACCAACAGCAAGAAAAACCCTAATCCCATAAGCAGTTATTGTGCAAATAATTACTCTAACAAACATTTTTATTTACTAACTTCCCTGCTATCTGTCAAACAAGTCTGCGTATTTGAGTTAAATTATTGTCGTTAAGAATTCAAATGGTACATCAAAAATTAAAATTAAATCTTATAAATGTTTTTATACTCACTACGGCACTCAAAAAAAAACTAAAACTGCGACACATGTCAACACGTGCCTTAGCCATCGACTCACAATACCATTTCAGTGTGCCACTGTGACAGCAACGTGCGCTACAGTACGGCACAAATTTATGCACACCAACTAGCAATGATGCCCTAACCATCTAGGGAATATCCCAAACAAACACACACACACAAACACAACATGAAATCCCCACACCACTTTACAATGCGGATATCGTCGTGTAAGTAAACCTGGGAAAATAATAACTTTTCCTACGGATAATTTGTTAGCTGATTGAATGTTACCCTGCTGAATTTTTCATCAGCCCCCAAAATGGTCGGTAATCAGAGATGGGAATGACTTATTGAAACGTACTTTAGCTTTGGGGAGGCTCATCTCACACGACGCACCGGCACAATGCGTGTGGAAAAGATTGGTGAGGCTTCTGCTTTTCTTTCTTTCGTGTTTTTTTGCTTTTTCTGGCACACACACATGATGGCTCCACTTTTGGGTGTGTTTCATTTTGCGTCAATTTGATGTTTGCAAAACCAACCCGGGCCGAATAATTCTAAGCCATCCTCGACAGCCAAGACAAACAGCAACAAGCATTAGGCACAAATTTACTCTCTCTCTCTCTAAATAAATTCCTACGCATCATGCGCCGGGTTGAAGCTGTTTTCTTTTCAAATGTTTTTCCCCAAGCTGGTCAGTATGTATTGCTGTCCTTGTGTTTGTTTTTTGTGGAAAAATCTACAGCAAGTTTGCTCCTACGCATGCAAGAACTGGTACAAATTTCGTCTAAAAGTTACGTTCAGAATATTTGCCAGTTTAGGTACCTTTCCGTTTGCTTGATAAATAAAACTCTTTTACCAAGTTTTTTTTTGCCGAATGAAAACCTATGAGTATTAAAAGGTAATTAGGCTGTCAAACATGGCACGCTTCACCACATCACTCATACACAAGTACACGATCTCTCCGCGTCAATTAGAACACGGTTCCGTCACTACATCATTCAACCGACAATTTGGCACGTCATAGCACTTTTTTGAGGCTCATTTTGTGGTCGAAATTTTTATTAAAAATTCATCATTACATCACGCACCAAGCCCTAACAATGATATCAAAAATATCACGGAACATTATGATAGATTGTTTGAGCAGCAGGCTTGACACACCGCAGCGCCGATCTGATTGCCGTTCGTCGATCAAAAACGGAAAACAGGCAAATCCTTGTTAAGACATGATTTTTATTTACGCTGAACCATCAAAAGCTTTAGGGCAATGGTAAGTGATAAGAAAATCCGTACGCTAGCGAAAAGAAGATGTATTAACACAACAAAATACTTGACATTTTCATGTGGGCTAAGCGGCAGCGGTGGATGAAAAAAAAACTACACGAAAACAGCATAGGCGCACATCTGCTCTGCCTGCTGACATTCCATCAAAGTGTTTCGCTACTTCAAAAAACCAGGAGGACGCGCTAGCGTTCAATTTGTTTCATTTCAAGGAACAACCTAAGCGGCGCTCGGTGGCTGTAACAGAAAAAAAACAAGATATCAAAAGCTCCCGCCACTTTCCATACTCGCACGAACCCCTCCTGGCCCGTAAGCTTGTCTTCCTCGCTCAATGACACCTTCGGCGCAGGATGAGGCCGCTGGTCGCGCAATAAACATGATGGCAAAGAATCCGGCCCCGTGCCATAAACACCGCACCGTACGATACGGCACTTTCGAAAAGTTAATTGAGTGAATTTGTGCTCCCCGATGTCAAGCGAGCAGCATATTTACCGAGTGGATTGTATATTTTTCATTGAATTTTGCATCCTGGCGCTGCGCGATGTAATTTGCCTTCCATTCAAATTGGGGAAGGAATAAACGGTTGACGTACCACAAAAAAAGAAACATCCCAGATTCCACTGTGAGCAAGATTGACATTCACCCGCCGCATGGGGTGCTGGTTGTGGCGAGCATTTTAAAAATATTTTCATTAAGCTGTCACACCGCGCAGAGTGCAGAGCGGTATCGCATCTCGTGAAATTATTTTCGGTGGAAACCAACATTCCATAGAAAAAACTGTTTCAGATTGACAGATATCGTTTGCGTTTAGTTTGATCTTAAAATGACTCGCATAAAAACGTCCTGACGGTTATCTTCTTTTCTTCTACCGGAACATCTAAAATAGTTTCATAAAACATTCTGTCCGAAAAGAGCAATACAGCTTGTTCGGGATTAGCAAAATCGAAAAAGGAAATGCTTTTACAATATTGTGACCATTGTAATGATCAATGGAGGCGCCTGGTGTTTTATTTTATGTCTCTACATGGAGGCGCATGGTGCTTTGTATGAAAAGAAGGAACACGAATCAAACAAATAGTTGTAAGAATTTAAAACTAGCCATTTTGCAGTTGTTGAAAACATGATGTTCTCTCTTGCATCTGACGCTTAAAAGGTTTATACACTATTAGCATACACTGAAGACTTAGGATTCATTGGTTACTGGCTCTTCTATGTAGCAGAAGCAACGAGCAAAGGATCGAGTAAGTGGCACTAAACTTCGGGTTAAAGATTAATGAGGGAAAAATCAACATAATAATGATACTACTGGTGGTTATATTATCAAACACTGATTTAAGCAGGATAAGACAAAGATTTACAGATTGGTAATGGTACCTTTGAAGTCGTTTAAAACATCACCTATTTGGGGAAAACTGTCAGCGCCAATAACAAAACAGAGGATAAGATACCGCTTGTTATCTCGGGATAACCGGAAAGTGTAGTTTCCGAGATTAGTGAAGGATGTTTCGAGAAGCGAAAAACAACCGAACTGCTTTAGGTTTAAAATGCAAGACCTGTAGGGTACGGCCTACTCCGGGACACGATTTTGATGGGAAGGAGGAGGGAAGGGAAACCAAGAGTGGCTGATATTCCACTTGGAAGTACCAACCTTGGAGGAAAGGTGGGAAGGGAAGCCAAAAACTCAGCGACAGATATCAAAATATACCGGAGAACGCTATTAGGTATCCAAAAACCGCTACCCGCCAAGGACAGTTTATGGAGCTAACAACTGAGTAATTTTGGGATAGAGACAAAAGTCAAACTCCAAATATCTTTGCTGTTTTAACTCTCCCTCAACGGTTTATTCATAAGCAGGGTCAGCTCGAGCTGCCGTATTGCGCTTGCGATGGTTACAATATAAACTAAATAACGCCCCCTTTACTAAGGTTGGTTTGCACACGCTCTCACGACGCAGGAACCAACGCATAGTTCTGCTTCTGGTCAATAGATGGCGTTTGTGATCATAGGATGGCTAGTGTTATGCGTGTTGCCTACTGCCTAGGCGCTTTTAAATATCGAACAAGACCTTTATTGAAAATCAAATTCGTTCTTATATACTAAATTTCTGTGGGAATAGTGTGGTTGAAATAGCATGATCCGTGGTCTCATTCTTCTGCCCAGGGTCCTTACCTAAAATATTTCGTTGCAGGGGTTCGTAAACGAAAGACCTGTTTATCCGCTAAAGGCATACTTGAACGTTTACATACATCTGGTTTTTGTCACCCGCAATCTTACATGACCCAGCAATGAATGCATTCTAATTCATTCTAACATATTTAATGTTGCACCGCGTTGGTACATGTCGATCCTTTCTATGTGAAACACTTGAAACGCGCATCCAAGTGAACACGTGGTGTGACGATACTGAAATTCAAAACCTATGTTATGTTGATGCATTTTATAATTTTGCCCTTTTTTGGGTTTATCCCGTCTGCCGCAGTTGAATTCCTAAACATATTTCATTAAGGCCATGTGGAAAATGCTCACAAGCTAAGATCTATTTACAATGCCTAAAGTCGTCAAGTTTAATGACTTTTGGAAAGAAATTTCAATTGCCTGTCCTTTTGCTCAGTGAATAAGGTTGTTGTGTCCTCTCCTGCAACGTTACATCTGGATTTTTTCGACCACAACTATATTTTATAAAACGTTTCTTTACTTTGAATTCAAACATTGATCATCAAATTCCGATTAAGCGCGTTGTGATGCTCGCTTGATATTTCGTTTACATATAAAGAGTTAAATGAATTGATAAAACATTCTCGACCGTTGCGTTTGCTAACACCGCTGGTTTAAACATCACAACTAAACCGAGCAGCCCCATTAATGATGAGCTCTTTGAGCTGTACAGATATCTCATATTCATACAACGAATTAAACTCGCCAGACTCAAGTAGGCTGATCACTAGCTCCGAATTATCCAGCGTGTAAGGATCAACGTGAGATGAAGTATTGACATTGATACCTCCGATAGAAAGTTGTTATTAGACGATGATACTAGACCATGAGCGGTATTGTTGAAGCAGATCTAGACCAAAAAGCGCTTGCAGCTTCTGAAACACAATGTTGCAGATTTTTAACGCTTTCACAGATATGTTTGCTTTCCTACCAAGTTTTTTTGACAGATGTTCAAATATTCTTGTTTTGACTCTTATGTTTATTTCAGGGTTCTCCGCGTTCAGTCACCATTCTTTCCAAGATGGTATGACTGAACTTGACTTTTTGACAGAAGTTGGTTTAAAATCTTTGCTTTCTAACTTAATTCGTTAGAGATCCAAATATTGCACAAGGATTGAATACCCGCAATGTTTCAAAACTAAAAATTAATACTACCTGACTTAAAGCACCTCTAGTAGTTGAAACTGGATCTTTGAAGAACAATTTTGGTCCTAAAACTTACATCAGCATTCGAAATCTACTAAATGCGAATCGAGATCGAGATGATTTTACTGTTGTGCAGTGCATTGGACGCACTAGGTTCTTGAGGGCTGAACATGTCAAGAGAATGGTATAGGGTGACTTTGCTACTACACATTGCGATGGCGTGATGACGTAGATGCAAATGACAACGCTTGACCGTGTGTACGGTATCGTTTTTCTAACATTTTAATATTTTGTTAGGTTATATGTAAAATAACCTTTCACAACATGTTTATTTTTCCTTTGAGAATTGATTGTTTGAAATCGATAAAACGCCATGCAAGAATATTTATGTACAAGGGAAGCAAATGTTTCAAATTTGATGAGAACTGTTCAATTAAATTAACGCAAACAAAAATCAGCTAGCTTATCCTTCTATTAATACACAAAATTACCTATTTTTTAACTTGATAACTAAAAATAATTTCAAAATAACTCATTAGTTTTATGGCGATATTGTATATATATATCGTACAGCCCAACCACTCACCCTCTATTTAAAATAAAAAACTTCAACTACCCGAGAGTAATGATAACAGTTAGCAGCACCTAATGTACTCAAGGGAAATTAGGCTATGTATAATTAATAGCATTTAATGTTTCCCTAAGTAGCTGTATGCAACTCAATTCACAGCCCAGTGCGAGCAAAACATTTCAACCTACGTACGGTTACCGCATTTCGCTAAGATACTGACCACCGACGGCCAGCACTGACGCACTGACCATCAAGGTGTAATTGTGCATCCTGCATCATTGGCAACTGATTAGCTTTGTCCTTCGTGTGTAGGTTAAATAGGTATGGTTGGCACGACCAGATGCATGCATGCAACTCAATTTACCTCCGGGCACGATTTAATGATGGAGTAGTCAATGTAGTGACAGCGAATTAATTGCATGTACTTACCGAACAGCTGCGACTGGCCGGTGTTCTAGTTTAGCGCGCGCACACACACACACACACACATCCGGTCGTGATTCGCCTCAAGTCCTGGAAATATGATATGATTCTAATTAATTACCATCCTTCACGGGTGCTGCTGCTTACGAAACGTTCCCGCATCATCAACGGGGAACGATTGCGCGTGCAATTTGATTGGCACAGTGTGCAGCCGGTGCACATGAGGCTGATAATCAACGTTGAAAAATTCAATTGGTGTAATCTCGCCGAGCCGGCTTCTCTAATCAGCTGCACGGAGCAAAAAGGGACAAGGGCTAAGCCCGAACTTCGCATCGTATCCATCGCCATGCCGGTTCCTGTGACGTCTGGTTGGGCTGGTGCGTCCATAGAGCGCAAAGAGACACCTTCCTGCCTACGAGCCGCCACAAAGCTTGAAAAGCTGTTCAAGTTCGCCACTCTCGACCGGTGCTTAGTCACGCTCTTATGATAAAGCGTAATCGGATGGACAAAAACCGCACGATACCCGTTCCACAATGTGCCCGATCCAACCGGTTTGTCCTTGTCGAGGAAGCTTTAACTCGGTGCGTTCTCGTACAGTGTGCTGCCTGTGCCGAGACAGATACAGCTAAAAACTTCCACCTCACTGAGCGTAATCCGCACGCTCATCTAACGCAGTGCAGCGCTTTCAATGGCCCACATATACCACCGGCACCAGGATGCAACGTGCTGCAGCACGACGCTGCATCGAGAGTCCCCTAAAACGGTCGCAAAGCAATCGTCATTACCGACATTATCGTCATTACTGTTTCGAGCATGAGCGCTCGCCTATTTATACATAATCGTTATTATGCCATAAAATAATATTATTTTACTCCACTTGACACACTAGCGTGCGGTTGGATCATAGTGGTAGTTCGCGGCTTCTGGGTCGAGTCGTCGTTTT